>CAAKHD010010637.1:5521-23784 GCA_901007705.1 Fistularia tabacaria
AAAACCTTAAAAATTCATTTTTTCTCCAAAAAATAAATTTCTTAAGGGGTGGGTTATTGTTGGTGGGGGGGGGTCTTACCCCTGCATGTTTTTTTTTTTGGTTTTTTTTTTGTGCGTTGACACTATTGTCTACAGCGTCGGGCACAATGCGTGAGATGAGATTCCATATGTTTTTGCACGGTTGTTCACACACACACACACACACATGCAGACAGACACAGGGGTAAGAGTAGGGTGGGGGGGGGTTTCAGTCTGGACACATGGCCGCACATGCAATCCGTGCGCGTCCTTACCCAGAAGCTCCTTGGGGACCTCCGACGCCTCCTCGCTCATCTTGCAAACGCCGAAAATCCCGTGGAAACGACGAGCCGAGGAGCCTCGCAGGGTTCCGGAGGGGGAGAATACGGAGAGAGAGAGAGAAAGAAAGAAAGAAAGAAAGAAAGAAAGAAAGAAAGAGAGAGAAGTGTCAGGTGGCGCCGGTTACATGCTCCTCTCCTCCCGCGGTGTCCGGACAATGTATCCGCGTTTGCCTGCGAGCATCTCCCGGTGCAGCGTCTAAAGGCGGCGGCGGAGGAGGAGGTGGAGGTGGAGGAGGAGGAGCACCACGCCGGGAACCGGGCAGACGCTCCGCTCCACGGGAATGAAAGGAGCGGCGATCGCGGACATCCTCTCCGGCCGTGGCCCCACCGGAAAGCTGTCGTCGCTTCGGCTGCAGCCAATGGTGGAGAGCAGGGGGGGGGACTCCTCCTCCTCCTCCTCCCCGCTCGGTGATGCGACAGCCGCGGGAGCGGCGTGGCGTGGCGTGGCGTGGAGGAGGAGGAGGAGGAGGAAGAGGAGTCTGCAGCCGGGCGGCGTTCAGACTGTGGAAACAGCGCCCTCTAGCGGCGGGCTTGTCGTGTCACAGGCTGCTCCGCCAGACTCACCTTGGAATTCAAAATCCAAAGATAAAACGGGGACTTTAAACCGTTTCAGTTTGACTTGTTTTATAAACCGCAATATATTCTTCGATGGAGGCAGTTCAACGAAACCTAAAAAAAAAAATTGGATTTTAAATTGTTCTGGCGTGATGGCGTTTGAAATAGGCGAGTGACATCTAGTGGATGTTTGTTCGTACTGCAGCATCACTGCGGGGCAAAAATATTTCTTTCATTTGGTATTTTACAAATGAAAATGAAATGCATCGCAACTTTTTCAGCATTTTTATTCCAAAGTGTTACAGGTTAAAACTGTATAGATCAAGACTGAGGTCAAACTTTGGCCGGTGTCCATACAATCGGTCAGTTGGCATGTTGTTTTAGTAACTTTGTGGACTTGGGTTACAGCTGCGGCGCTGCTGTTCCAGCCTCTGCTGTGTCCTCTCCATCTTCGTCGCCATGGAGTAAAGACGTGATACCCTCAACAACGCCGGCAGGTTCTTCAGCTCCTCTTCGGGCGCTCGAAGCAGCCACGTCTTCAGTTGATCCAGGAGAGAATCCCGCTCTTCGCTGGCGCCGCTGACGGGCCTCTCCACCGAGTTACGGATGTTTCTGTTGGCGGGAGAAGCGGGTTATCGGAGGACCGAGCAAAAAGGAGGGGAAGGTTCTCGCTTCGGCGCCGAGGTCGTGGCGGGTTTTGGACTCGCCTTTGCACAAATCTTCTCATTTTGGACACGCTCATCCTGTGTGTGGTGAAGAGCTGCGAGGCAAACGTCCTGAGCAGCTCAGCTGAGGAAGAACCAACGAAAGCCGTTAAAAAAACGCCGCTTTTCCGTCGGGCGACGCCTGCGGAGCCGCGGCTCGTACCTCCGTCTTGAAGGTCCAGGCAGGAGCCGCACGCCGGGCTCTGGTAGGCCGAGCCGGGGAGGAGCTCCACCTGGCCCGGCGCGCACGGCCGGTGACTGACGCACGGCTCCAGCGCCGAGCTGGAGTCGGAGAAGTATCCGCCGGGACAAATCTTGCACACCGTATCGTTGTGCGACGTACCTTGGGAGGACCGGTGGGGGAAACTTAAGAATTTTCTCTGGCTTTCGCTGGCCTTCGTTGTGATTACTTGACAGCCTACCTTTCGTCAGGACGCCGTACCCGGGCCGGCACTCCGTGTGCGGGAAGCAGAAGTCGTAGTTGGAGTAGAAGCCCTCTTTGCAGCGGCACACGCGGTTGTTGAGCGGAGAGCACTCGGCCTCCAACTCCTCCTGCGCCGCGCAGAAGTTGTTGCAGTACAGGCACGCGGGCAGGAAGTTCCACAGCTCGGTGTAGTGGTCGTTCTCGCAGGGCGTGCATTCTGTGGGCGTGTCGGCGGTGCAGTGCCGCGCCATGTGCGTCCCCGGGGGGCATTTGTCGCAGCGGAGCGACAGTCCCGTGTGCGGGTCCACGTGCTCGTACGTCGGCGCGGATTCCGCCGCCGCCGGGGAGCCGGCGAAGACGCCGCACAGCGCGAAGAGCGAAGGCAAGAGGCGCTGAGAGGAAACAGAAAAGATATTTTCGCTCATACACTGAGTTGTCTTGGTGCTGTTTGAGTAACAGCGATGACAAATCTCGCTCTTCTTTCGACTCGTTCTCGTTCGGCTCACGAGGGACCAGAGATAGAACAGCGCCTCGCTTGCAACCACGGGTGTTGACGTTCCTCGGCCTTTGTGCGTCTTTCGTCAAAAATAGCAGCGTAGGGAAATCTCAATTTCTGGCCACCGTCAAATTTCAGGTTCAGCTTGAACTACAGCACCTCCCCGTGGTGAGTCAGGGCATCGCAGCGCCGAGCCACCACTGGTCATTAAAATAATAACTCCACCTGTTATTGTCCTTTTCTGTGCGGTCATTTGATGATTGAATGCGGCAGGAGTCTGTAGTAGTTTAAGAAAAATCAACTTTGAGCAATCACTCGCTGCAATCCATCATTATACCTTCTTTGCTTGTAGAAATCCATGTTATTTTTTTCCTAACAAATCTAGATTTAATCATCTATCTAGTCCTCTATGCTTCTCCTGTCGCGGGCTAAGATTGAATATCCAAGAGGTGGAAACAGCTCTGATCACCGACACTCGCGTTCAGCCTGAACCGTCAGATACAAAACCTCGCCGATTAAAAAAAGGAATTTCCCCTGCGGGGATCAATAAAGCATTATCTTACAATATCCAGACGTGACTTTTGAAACTCGACAAAGCCATTTCATCGAACACTTAACCGCTTCTGCGTCTCCTCTGTGTTGATAATGAAAAACATTTACCTGCAGAGAGAACCAGCACGCCGATGAACGTCTCCTGTCCTTGTTCGCCTGCTGGACAAAGCACTTTACGGTCACATTCAGTCATACGTACAACACGTCAGGGAAAGTCGACCACTGCATTGGAGCCCTCATGGACAAACCATGGGCGGAAGGCAGCCGTAATTCGGGGCTTCAGTTGTCTTGCCGATTGCAGGAAAAGAATCAGGAGCGTTTGGTTTGGAGCAACATCATCCATTTTAATACTTAAATGCTACACTTACTTATCTGACTCGTGGACTATTGCGAAAATGACCATCGTTCAATTCAGTGAAAGCATCTACAATAACAGTAAAAATAGTAATAAAGCATCTTTTGTGAAAATAAAGTCAAAGTTTGTCATTGAGCCCAGCAAGCAATATATTTCTTTAAATTTACAATTTGTACAAGTTGCAGTGAACTGGCTCAGACTGCCTATCGAATGTCAACTATTTTAGTCTTCAACAGCACCGTACTTGTCTCCGTTCCCTGGCAATTATTTCACAGAATGTCATGCGGACTTACCATACTGCTGATGTGTATGTCGGCACACTGGCTGTTGAGGTTCTGTAAGTAAGCAAGGATTCACTTCCTATATAGTGAGACCAACGAAAACGTGGGCGAGAAACCTCAAATTGAAAAACCAATAATAAATGTCAAGGTAATGAGATATGTAGTACGACAAGTACGACTTGTGGTTTAGGAAATGAATGTCTTTCACGAAAAGAATGAATTTCTTGGAATTTAGACCACTTGAGAAAATGATCGATGACTTGTTTTTACTTTAGTATTAGCGATGACAACGATCATCAGGTGTATATTTTTCCATTTCGACATTTATCACTTATTTTGACTGCGTGGCAATTTCCCCTGTACGTTTGTGAAACAGCATATTTCCAACTTCGAGACAAAACATTTTCTGATTAATGCGTCTTCTATGTGATAAATGATATCGCTTATAAAACTAAAAAAAAGAAAATCAGTTTCAAAATTATTATTATGAACTCAAAGTCTTCTGTGTTGAACAATCTCGTCGAAAAACTGGACCTGCTCAGTTTTTTGATGACAAACTCGTCCTCGAGCTTCTGATGATGATTCAACTTTTGTCGACTGTTTGCAGAGGACTTCATCACGAGTCATTTCTTGGATTCACAAGGTGATATGAGATGTAATAGACAGCTTTGAAATGATAAAAAGATGCATTTTATTCGTACTCATCATGTCTTAAGCCCCTGGATCAGGGCTATCTTTCAGTGTCCACCCATCCAAACCATGCAGCGTTTGACCTGAAGACCCCGTACTGTCCATCGCTTTGGAGGGGCAATGTCCAGAACTGTTCCTGTGTGTACAACAAGCAGTACAGACAACGAAATAACAAATAAACCATATAAATCCATATAACAATACATAGGTTCTCCAAACATGACTGTTTAACTTGGTCCGGTTATTACATCTCAAAATCTTATCTCACTGTCCTTCTGCCTGTACAGCCTTTTGCTCTGGTTACTTATCTATATAAAACCTGAGACCACTTACATTTTATCTTTATTTATCCATTTCTGTTTATCTCATCTTACTTTACTCATTTTCGTTATTTCTGTATGGAACATCTGGAATCATACAATTTCTGAAGCAGGATTTCTGATTCTGATGACAACATGCTAACATCAATTGTTAGCATGATGCTAGCATGGGTGTAGCTTCATGACAACGGCTAATGCCGTTAGCCTAACATGTGTAACTATGCTAGCATCGTGGATCTTAAAACTTTTCCAAACTGGATGCCACGCGATGAATATGATTTTATAAATTATAACTCATATATGCAATACAAAAGACAGCCATATAAGTGATCAAGCCCCCGATATTGATTTTGTCTGGACATTTTAAATGGCTAACACATGTATACAAAAATAATAGCTCACTAAAGGTCCTAACGCAGCACGGGCGTTAGCAACCACGAACAAAGTACATCTAGATCAAATAAGACAAACACTGATCTAGATTTGAATGTAAAATTTAACTAACAAAGACGTGTATGAGTGGAATTACTTTGGTGGACGGATAATTACATTTACTGTTCTAGGACTGTGTTGCTGCTAACCGGAGCCAGTCTTTCCCTTTGGCCGTGAACGTCTCACGTGTATATCAATGGACGTCTCTTACAAAAGGGGCATCAGCAGGTGAGCGATTTCCACGCCCGGTCACGGTTTCGCCACGCCTGTTTCTCTTTTCTTTTTCTTTTGCCTCCCGTTTTTCCTCTTCTGTTTTCTTCCCATTGCCGCGAATGACACCGAAAATCCACGTGACGTCACAGCCCACCTGCACCGATTACCTGGGCCGCCTGCTGCGAGTGCATCGACGATTACTTCCGGCAGCCTTCAAAATAAAAGCGCCTCTCCGGAAGTTCCTTGCCCTTGAAAATAAAGCGACAAACAGCCAAGCAAATGTACACAAACACACACACACACACACACTCAGACACCCAATAATGGGACGATATATATCAAGCGATAGTTCGAGATCAGTTTAATTTTTGCAATATCTGTCAATTTTCCCCCTACTTTTTGCTGTCATGTATTTATTTTAGATTGTTTCTCTTCTGTGCTTCATATATCTCTGGTATGTTTCTGCTGCTTGTGTGTGTAACACAGTCTGGCATTCACTGCGGACCGCAAAGGAAGAATTTCACTGTGGAGGGAAACATGTTTCCACACTGTGCATATAACAATAAACAATGAATTTTTAAATGAAGGTCTAATTCAGAGCAGCAGGGGGATTTTGAACTGTCAGATGGAGGAGATTCGTTTAGATATAGCCTGGTCGTTCCTTTTTTTGTGTTTGAGCGTGAAGTCTCAGTCCCGGCAGAGAGGAACAAAATCAGCCATTTATCAGTTTGGGATTTTTTTTTCTTTTATGAAGAATTTTTACAAACTGATTTTAATCGAACCATTTGACATCAGTGTCACACAAGCTTAAAGAAGACCAGTCGGGCATACATCCACAGATTTATATATATACACACACAATAAAGATCATACATTTAATATTATAAAAGTGATAAAACAAAATATAAAACAAATATCACTTCATAAACTTGCAGCATTTGGAATCCAGTATTTCCGATAAAGTAATAAAACAAGCCTTTACATATCCAGAAAGTAAAAATTATATATATATATATATATTTTTTTTTTAAATAGAAAACAATTGCACTCCTTTGTACATTCATAAAGCTGAGAATTAAAAAAATAATCAAATAAAAATCAAATGAGCTTTACTTACCAGCAGTCCAGAACAATCCAACAAACAAAAGGAAAAGTAGAAAATACATGTATTTCATTATGAAACCAAATCCTTCCTCTCAAAGAGTGAGAAAGCAAAAAAAAAAAAAAATAACAACATCTGCTAGCCCGTCTTCCATAAAATATAGTGCTATTTACATATATTAAATAATAATTTTTTTTCATTTATTTATTTTTTTCACAGACTACGGTCAAAGGGAAATGTTTCGTTAAGGTTCGTCTGGAAATGCACAAAACGTGCCATTAGTGTTTGTTTCATAAGTCTAGGATTTAATCCCAAAGGGAAGTGTGTGTGAAGACCCAGGGTCGGCGCTAAAAGCTGAGAATGATCCCTTTTAACTGAACGTCACTCGTGCAGTGCAAGCTATTGTTTACGCCAATTTTAAACAGGACATCTTAGCTTGTTAAACGCCGATAAGATCACAGGGTTATCACACAGAGCGGAGTCTCTTCATTTTGTTTTGTTTTTTTGATCGCCGCTTCGCCCCTGCTGACGGCGCGTTCGTGTTTTCGTAATTTGGCAATGAGTCATTGTCTACTTATGATTTTGGTGACGACTGTTCCTGTTTGTGAAGCTCAAGTTGTTGTCACATAGTTCTAAGTCACTTTGGATCAACCTATTTGTCATGTCAGGGAATGCTTACTCATTCAAGGGCTTGTGAGTTTTAAAACACAATTCATCCTGGAGCATACCGACAAACATCTTCTCGTACATTTTGCGCGTGGAGGTCAGTCCTATGATGCGGCTGATCTTCTTCAGGCCTTTCAGAAGGTAGCGCGGCGCCCCTCTGCTCCGCAGAACCCTCAGACTGTGAGCGAGGCCTTTGGCTAGATCCAGGTCGTAGTTTGTCGTTTTCCACAGGTGCAGAAGCTCCAGGATGTACTGCCTGGGCGGGCAAGTCGTGACCACGGCCTGGACGTCCTCTTGGCGAACCTTGACCCCCGGCAAACTGTTGGTGACCTTCAGGAGATCGTCCAAGGTCAGGTTCTTGAGCCCGCTGCAGCGGGACACCTTCCTCTCACAGTGGTTCACACCTGAGCAGGATGTTGTGTTAAAATATTTCCGCAAAACTGAAAATATCGTGCAAATATGAAAAGAAAAGAAAAGACAAGAAAAGAAAAGAAAAGAAAAGAAAAGAAAAGAAAAGAAAAGAAAAGCTAAGATAAGATAAGATAAGCTAAGATCATTCTTTTGTCACAGCAGTGCAACAATAACAATAGCAAAAAATATGAGTATGAATATCAATAAGAGAGAAAATTAAAATATAGTCAAAAGATATCTAAAAAAAAAAAAAGAATAGGCGGCAAGGTGAACAACAACAGAGACAAAATAGACAGCGGAATGAAATAAAAATAAATTAATAATATATATAAATAATATAATTACATGAATATGAATAAATAAATAAAAATAAATAAAAAGCAAAATTAAAAAAATAAAACATTTCCAGTACATGTCGTATTTTGTACCTTGTATGATGCCGTAGAGCTTGTCCTGGTCTTTGTTCTGCTCCCTCCACAGGCGCAGCAGCTGCAGGACCTGCTGCTGCGGGGAGCAGGCCTTCTTCAGCCTCTCCAGGCTCTTCCGATCCACCCTCCTGCCCGGCAGGCTCTCCAGCAGCCTCTCCAGGGGCACGGAGGAAAGCCGCAGCGAGGCGAGCGACTGGAAGACCGCCTCCTCACACAAGGTCACGTCTGAAGGAAGGAGCGAGGAAAGGGCCGATGGTTGAAAGCTACACGTGGGACCAATGACCTTTCACGACACAACTGTTTGCTTGACCTTCCAGGGTCGTCATCTAACCCTCTCCTCTGCGTCCTCTCCCCTCCTCCTGCCTGGCAGTTCCAACCTCAGCGTCCTTCTTCCCAGATCTTCACCACCCCTCCTCTGTCCGTGCCCGAACCATCCCAGCGTGACTTTATCTCCAGAGAGCATCTGACGTGTGCCGATCCTTCCTCCATCTTCACCTCTGCTGCCTCCAGCTTTGCCTCCTTCATCATCTCCACCTTTGTTCCTTCCGTACGCTTTCATCACCGCTGACTCTTTCCTCCACCCGTTCCAACCTACTGGCGCCGGTGTCTCCACCTCTTCTCCACCCTCTCCGTTGCTCTAGACTGTTAGTCCTTAGTACTCACCCGAATTTCCCCTATGAGGATCAATAAAGTATTATCTTATCTTATCTTATCTTATCAAAATCCTCCACCTTTTTTATCTCCACTCCCTGTAGCCTCAGCGTTTCCACTTGGGGAGCTTCTCTCTAACCTTCATTCCCCTCCATTCCAAGGCGTACCCTCCACCTACACCTCTGTAGATGTTCCTCCACCTGCTCCCTGCTCTCGCCACAGATCATTGGGTCATCTGCAAATATTATAGTCCAGGGAGATTCCTGTCTAACCTCATCTGTGTGCCCGTCAATCACCATAGCAAACAAGAAGGGGCTCGTAGCCGATCCCTGGTGAACTCCCAACTCTATCTTGAACTCCCACGTCACACCTCACCAGAGTCTCACTGCAGTCATACATGTCCTGCACCCGTCCAACACACTGCTCTGGCATTCCACACTTCCTCACACTGAATCGCAGTCCGTGGTACACTGTAGTAAATTTGAGACACGCTGCACATTTCTGCTGAGTTGCACTGCACCGCAAATACACCCACAGGTATTTCATCATTGCATGCCTTATATTTTTGAAAGTTAAGGTTTCCAGAAGAGCAAACAAAGCATTACTTATAGGGCAAAAGTATTTTTTGCTGAAGAGCGGCGTTATCGTGCGATCCGGCTTCTTGTCAGCGAGAAAGTTCAAGGCAACGTATGGTGAGAAGAATCGGTGAAAACAAAATTGCAATTGCACAACAAAAAAAAAAAAAACTATGGAAATGCGACCAAGTTGCTAACACAGAAGATAGCAAATGAGCGACTCCTGTGTGACGAGGATCATGCGAGACGTGCTCGGTCGGTCAGTGCTTGATGGAGACACGCTTATATTTCCAAGTAGAAACGCGCAGTTTCACTGCCGCTATCGGTTTCAATCTTTTTATGGGTTTGCGAGAAAAAAAAAAAAAAAAAAGAAATGTCCCGGGTCTGCTGTAGACAATCTGCGGTGGAGCGGTCTGCAGGAAGACAATTTGTGAATGGATGTTTGCGGAAAGCGTCGCCCTCCCGGAGGGACGACAGATTGGTGTTCGTTCGAAGCCTCACGAATGCGCGGCGGGCCTTTACATCTGCATGTGTGTGTGTTCCTCACGGGCTGCGGTTTCGCGAACTATGGGGGATTCGGTGTCATTTCGAGGCTTCTTCTGCAAAATTAATCGTCAGCATCTGTCATAGCTACAGTCTGAGTAACAAAGACCGAGCGCCCCGTCTCATGTGTCAGTTTGGCTTGACTCAGTTTCCTCTGTAATTAGAATTTCTGGATATGACAGTTAAAACATAATGGATCCATCGTGGGTCCGTATGACAACAGTGCCATCAACATCCCGTACAACACTTCTCCTGCCTTCTATTTTTTTGTTTTCTTCACCAAATTTGGTTTGTCAGACACGCAGGAATCTAAAGAAGAATGGAATCTGGACAATGAACACGACCGAGGAAATCCCCTTCTGCAGGAATGAAAATAACCGCACGTCTGAAACAAGTCAGTCTTGACTGATCTGAAGTTGTTGACATCTGAGGTTTGCTTGAAAAAACTCACAATATGTGAGCTGTGTAAATACTCTGCAACTGATCTCCCTTCCTTAAGGACCTCTAATGTCTTCCATATGATTCCCATTAGTAATTAAACCTCTGCTGCAGCGTTGGAGTGCAAACGGACTCACCAGTGTGACACAAGGTGTGATGTTGAGAGCACTCCATCGTCACGATCTTGTCCTGGCTGCCGCAGAGGCTGTCCGAGGCGTACGTGCCCCATCGCAGCGTCTTCATGCCCAAATCCGTGCAGTTTGTGTGCGGCTGACACGGTTCGGCGGAGGAGCCGCCGGCGGAGAAGGTACCGGCGGGGCAGCGTTCGCACACGGCGTCGCTGAGCGGCGTACCTGGATGAGAAAAAGCGGACAAGAGATTTGTACCATTTCTGCAAGGCGTGCAAATTCATGTCATTTTAATGGCCTGTTGCCTGGACAGGGTGCGCCTCTGCAGGGAGACGCGAGTCAGCAACTTTTTGCATTTGAGCGCTGCGGGAAGCTCACGGTGTCGCAACAGCAAACATGTTTCGAGGAATGACTCATGCAATGCTGTATGACATGCAAGCCAGCAGGACGCATGTCACAGTGATTCTGAGACTGACTCACATCTGAGTTTCTCACAGAGAATCCGCCTCGCCTCGTACAGAGCGCGCTTTCAAATAGGAAGTACCACAATTACGCAGGAAATGAGATGACTGCAAATACTATGACTGCATGTGACATAAACCAGAGGAACCCGGACGTGCAGCGAGGCCTTCGGCAGTTAGCCAACGCAGACACAGAGTATTTAATGCATACTAGGGATTATCGTGTCCAAAATCAAAATACAGAATGTCAGCATTCGTATGATTCAAACACAAATAATCAAACGGCGACTCAACGTTTTATTATATCTAAGTCCGTTTGATGGAATGAGTAAAACTGTCACGAGCAGCACACGTGATCGATGTCAGGGTATCAGCAGTTTCATCACGGTACCCGGTATGACTAACTTCGGCCCTGCGGAAGGCTGGCATTTCTTGAAAATGCACTTTTTGAACATCAAACCACGCGTGGATGTGCAAATCTCAAACACCGATGTTTCCGCCGGTGTCATCAAAGGTGTCGACAGCAGCGATTGTATTTCGCTCGTTTCTGATGATCACGTACAGGGTCTCGGAATTTCCCTTCCCCCCCGTTTATACGAAAAAAGCGAGAGGTCGAAACCACATCAAGGTATGGTGCACTGATAATCCCGTTTTAATGCAAAAAAAATTTCGGAGAATTTTCCGGATGAAACAACCCAAATAATTTGAATTTGAAATACTGTGACCGATATTTTTTTGGGATGAATTAAATTATTTATCAAAAAATAAAATTATTTGTCGAAAAAAATAATATTTTTTCGCAAAAAATCAAAATTATTTTTCGAAAAAAATTATTATTATTTCACAAAAAAATTACAATTATTTTTCGAAAAAAAAAAAAAAGATTTATCGAAAAAAATGTAAATTATTTATCGAAAAATTAAATGGACAAAACTCCAGATTACTTGATTCATGGCTGTTGCGGAGCTACTATTACAGAAACTGCCGTGAGTATCAGCGAGTGTGGAATAGAAGTTTGGGAGCTGAGAGAGTGGGGAGGTGTGACGGAGGAGGTCATGGTGGAGTTGGGAGAACATCAGGGATCATCGCGGAGCCCCTCCCGTTTTGCTACGGTGACGGAAAGGCCTGACAGGTGAGGTTAGACAGGAATCTCCATGGACTATGATGTTTGCAGATGACATTGTGATCTGCAGTGAGAGCAGGCAGGAGGAACATCTCGTTGGAGGTGGAGGTGCGACCTGGAGAGGAGAGGGATGAAGGTTGGCCTCGGCAAGACGGAACGCATGAATGAGAGGGACCCGGGTGGAACGGCGAAGCTCAAGAAGCAAAGAGGGTCAACAGACCAGGGCAATGGCGAGCGTGGAGAAGAGGTGGAGAAACGTGTCCGAGCGGGTTGGAACGGGTGGACAGAAGAGCATCAGCCAGAAGGAAAGGAAGAGCTGGAGGTCCAGAAGATGCGGAGGTTCTCTTAGGATGGAGAGGATCAGGAATGAGTCGGTCAGAGGGACAGCACATGCTAGATGTTCTGGAGATTGTTTTTTGGACCTGGCCAGAGGAGGGGGTGGTGGGAGAAGGATGCCAGGCAGGAGGTCCAGAGGAAGACCGGAGGGCCCGAGGCCACTTCAAATCGACGTTTCGGAGAAAATAAAGCAGGAAATCGACAAACGTGGACTCCAGGAGGGGAGGAATTGAGCCCCTTTGCGTTTTCGAGGTGTAAACCGCAGGTCGAGGCCTTCCATAACGGGTCCAGGAAACGGGGGGGGAATCCCCGAAAACGCTGCCTCACGTCTGCAGCGCTTCAGCGGACGGACCTCTGATGGGAAACGTATGGAAAGTGTTGTCTCATCCCCCGAGCGCTGTCTCTGTTCGAGGGGATAATGGCCTCGTGCGTTAAAAAGAGCCCACGGAAAATGTGTCCTTGCGTCTGCCAGGGGTAGAGTTTGGTCAAATAGCATGACCTCATGCTTTAGTTTCCTCCAGAAATACACACCACTAGCCACACGTCGCGTTTAGGGATTTTAATAAGTATTATAGTTTGTTTTTGTCTGGTTGGGGGAGACGTGGATGACGGGCTGACTTCCCCTCCGATGGAAAACGCTTCGGCGTTAGATGGTGCGGGCGTCCCTCCGATCGGAGGATCGGCGGTTCGGTTCCCGAGTCGTTCCCGACGGGCTGGTTAGCGCCTGAAACGGCAGCCGACCGACGCCGCCCGTGCGTGAACGGGGGGAAATGCCGTTCCGGGGTGTTGAACGGCGAACACGTTTTCACCGTTTTACAGATTCAACGCGATTGAGGATTGTCGTCGCTCGGCGAGAAGAAAAGCTAGAGGCGGCGAGTTTACGAGCGGCCCGAGAGGAAGCACCTATTTAACGTGAGGTATTTGCATAAGTTAGGAATTCCTGGTTTCCTCTTAAATATCATCGTAGGGGAAATTACAGTTCTTAAAAGACGAACGTGTCAACAAATGTCGAGCGATCGGTCAAACAAAAGATATCCCCCTTTTAAATGACCGGCGGGCGAGTCAATGATTAAACTTACCGTCGTGTACCATCTCCTGTATTTTCGTCGGTGACGTTAAAATAAGCGGATATTCCTGCACATGGGGAACCTTTTTTTTCGAGGTTTGCCAAACCATCAGAATACACAGAACGTACAATGTCTCTGCGGCATCCGTGGCTTCGACGATCGGGGAAAACCTCTGAAAAAATATACTGTTTCATGAATGACGTTCCCTTAGATTCATTCAGGTGAATACTTTTTGTATTCCACCTGTTTGTTCTCAAATTATTCATCGTTTTCCACACGGCTTGACTCTTCTAACCCCCCGCAGTTATTTGACTGGATGCAAAGTAAGTTTCTTTGTTTCCTCCTGTCAGTTATTTGTCATTGATGGGCGATCGAATTTAGCCGTGTTTGTTTTGTTACACTTTGAATTCAATAACGTCAATAAAAACAGAAGCTAGCTTCCTTGATAGCGACACAAACATGACCTATCAATCGAGTATCTGGCTTGAAGGAATCGCGGTTGAGTACGCGGACAGTACTTCACCGGAAACTTCGGAACGTACCACAGATACTCCACAATGCAATTGGTTGTTTGCCATGTACTGTTTTGAAGTACTTTTACCACGAGTCTGGAAAAGTATTTTTAATTTTTTGGTCGGCGAACCGTCCTGGAACCGGTCGTGATTCAGTTCACCCCTTCTCTGTAAAGCGTCTCCAGATTTTGAGATCGAATTTCATGGCGCGTTGCACACGAGCGGCGAGGTGTGGTTGCGGCAACGCGGGAACGGCGTCGAAAAAGCCAAGCTTCGCGGCGGGGATCCGTCATCGTGCGTTGAAACGGGTCCGGGATTGGACACGAGCTGACGACGAGATCTGGATTGTCGAGTTAAAAAGGAGCCGTTTCCTTCAATTCGACGAACGGCCCTCAGAGATCGGTCGGTCGGTCGCTAACGCTAACGTGGAGATCCTTTTGAGGCGGTTTCATGAAGATCCAGACGGATCCGGACCCTTTCTGTCATCGGTGTGCGGAGGGAGCAAGCCGGGTCCCTCGAAGGGGGAACGCACCCCCGTCTTAAATGAGTATAAGCCCACCGCGGAGGGTTAATATCCTCAGAGCGAGCCATCGGTCGCTTTTATCTATTAGAAAGATCTGAGAGTGCAGCTCTGGGACGACTGCTATTCATTTCATACATCAATAGTCCCGGACCAAAACCCTCCTCGACGAGAATTTCCATATTTATGAGGAGGAAACTGATATACTGCCCTTTTATCCGGCGACGAACCAGAATCCGACTCCGGGAAAGCCCAGGCGACGTTGATACCCAAATATTTACAGAAGTATTTTTTTGAAGTTAAAGCATGCCGCTTCTTTAGAATGGTACGCAGGAACTGGGAATTTTTTGGTTTTGCTTGTTTCGACCGTGACTTGTGTTACGGCCTCGCACTCCGTCGCGAATCTGCGTTCATTTGCCGATGTTTATCAAATTTTTAAAAAATTAAACAAGCCTTTTAACAGCGAGGTTCACCTGCGCATTATTGACGCATCTTTCAATGCGGTAAAATGTCCTTTTTGACTTCCGAGACACGAATATTTAAAAAAAATAAATAAAAAAAACTCTTAAATCTTACCTGGAGCTGCCACTCCGTAGCCAGGTGAGCAGCTGCTGTGTGCGATGCAGAACTCCACCACCAGGTGGAACCCTGGAGCGCACTCGCACAGCTGGTCATGGGTGCTGTTGCACTCCTGCTTCACCAATTGTTTTTCTTTGCACACCTGAAAACACACACACACACACACACACACACACACACACACAGGAGGGGGTTACACCTTCCTATCACTTATTATTGTCTTATTTTAATGGTAACACCGTTGATGTCATTCCACTGTCTATTCTTATCCTTGTTGTCGTCTTCGCCCTTTTAATCGTCTCTGTTATTTATTGTTTCGTTGACGTGACAAACGAATTTCCCCTTTAGAGATCAACAAAGTATGATGTTATCTTTTGTTATCTGTTTTGTTATACTTTATTAATCCCTTGCCCTGCATTCAACCCCTCAAGGATGAACCGTGAGCAGTCGGAGGAAGCGGTTCAAGGTCGGGCGTTTTGCTCAAGAACGCTTTCGCGGCGCGAGCAGGAGCCGGGGAAGCAGGTACGTTCGGTTCCAGGGGTCGATCGCTCGAATGCAGGTATCGTGCGACGGCGCTGGGATTTCACGCCACGTCACGACATTAAGCGCAGGATACATAGGATGTTTTATCCCGAGGTGCAAACTGCCAAATGAGAGCGCGCTCGGCCCTTCGAATTTGTCATCTGCGAAAAATTTCGGCAACATTTTCGCTGCGCGTATCTGGAAATAGGGGAAACGCAAGCGTTCTTCATTGACGCGGCGGGTATTCGACGCACCGGGGTGCAGTACTGACACGAGTCCCCCCAGTGCCAGCTCTCGGCGAAGTGCCTCTCGGGACACGCCCGGCACTCCGTGGGCGCGTCGGCGGCGCAGTGGCGTTTCACGGCGGTGCCGGGAGGACACTGGTCGCACAGCAGGAGCTCGGACGTGACGGGGTCGCGGTGCTGGTACTTCGGCGGCACAGCTTGCTGCTGGAAGGCCCAGGAGAGAGAAGCTGTGAAGAGCTGCGAAAAAAAACAAAAAACGAGAGAGAGAAAGCGGGTTTCGGCGGTGAGTCAACAACAGTGACAGAATCTATAATGAAACCCATCTCCGGCACATCTCTTCTTTGGCGAAAGCATCGAATATTTTTAGCTTTCGGAGCCCTCGCCAGCCCAACCCTTCCAGTAAGAAGGGGTTGACGGAAAGGTCAAACCTATAAAGTTGTGGAGCTCCTGGTGGACGTGCTGCCCCAAAGCGACTTCCTCTCGGCTCGGAGGCGGAGAAGAAAACCCGGCCGAGCATCGCCGCGCGGTCCGACTCTTCCACGGAAGCCAACGCGTCCCACCCTCCCTTCTTTTTTTTTTTTTTTTTAGGAAACCACTGGAATCCCGCCGCTCATTTCTGAAGTGAGCATTATTTTATCATGCTATTAGCCTTGATTAAGCGATCACATAAAAAGCTCTCCTTTCACATGTTAGCTATTTTCCCAAACTCTGGACACGTAAGTGAACTCAGATGTTCCCCCCCCCCGAGGTCTCAGACGGAGGTCAATACCAGATCTGAGTGAGCCGCCATTTGTTTCCCCGGGACGACTCACCTTTTTTCAGTGACAACAATTATCTTGCCGCCTATTCTGCATCGTCTGCGCAACATAAGTAGACAACGGCCTTGTCGGTCATGTGATTTTCGTAGAAAACGCCGGATAAAACCCGAGGTATCGGTCGGAGGGCTCCGCTTGACGCGCAGCTGCTTTCGGAGGCCACATGCCGACCAGATGTCGCGCGGCGCGCTGAACTCCCTTTGCTACGGCGGCGGACTTTCCCGCTGGCAGCGATGCAAACTTCCGGCAGCCCCCCTCGCCGAGGCGTTTTTTTTTTTGATTGACGCTTTTTCGTCCCCCCCCTCCCGCTTACGCTGTGTGTGTGTGTGTGTGTGTGTGTGTGTGTGTGTGTGTGTGTGTGTGTGTGTGTGCGTTTTCCGGTCGCCATCTCCCTCTGCGGTCGCCTCTCCTGGCTGCCGCTCGCGAGGGGAACGGTCGGGAGGTTCGTGGGCTTTCCCTGTTCGCCACAAGAATACAAAACACCGTCCGACACGGCGCTCGTTCATCAGCGCGTACGGAAAAGGACATGGAAGAGTCCAAATACGCACAGTGGGTACTGGATGTGAGCGGTCATGTTTTAAATTCTTCATAAGTAAGTGATGTAGTACAAATTAGCCACAGATGCCTGATTGTGTGTGTGTGTGTGTGTGTGTGTGTGTGTACTGCGCTTCCTGTTTGTACTCCATTCAAGTGCATGGTTTGTGTTGAGCTCCGGGGAGAGGAGGACCAGGTGGGGAGCCTTCACGTTGGAACATTAGCTTTACCTCAAATCGCTTTACTTCTGTTTCTCTTGGCAAACCAGCGCTGTTGCAAGAGATAGTAAAAAAAAAATACAAATAAAGAAAAAAAAGATGATTTTTTTTTTTTTTTTTGGTTTGTTTGTTTTTTACACAACATTTTAGAAAAGCTTAACGTCGAACAGCTTTTTTTTTCTCTTTTTTTTTCCCCCCGGCACAACTTATCGACCTCCGAGCGCAACATTTGGTGCAGGGCTCTCATCCAGGGCGCCTTTTTTTTTTTCTGAGGAATACCGCGACTCCCATGTGTTTGTTTGTAACATGGGTGGCCCCGACGGGATTCAAACCCATAATCATAGACCTCCTCTTCAAATTAAGAAGTGTATATACACGCTATTAAGCTGCGAGACCACATCCAATCACTTCAGAAACATGGGACGGGTGGAGAATGCCAGAAGAACACCGGCGGTGGGTCACCTGGGTTGTTGGGTTTTTTTTTTTTTGTCAAGTCAAATCCGGGTACGGTTACACTTGTCGTATCGGCTTCGCTCGCCGGTTCGAGCCCGGCCGAGTTCACCCGCAGGATAAGACGATCCGGAGCTGATGAGCCCGAGCACATGTGGAAGTGGTCAGGGTCATTTTGGGTTGTTTTCTCTTGTTTTGTTTTCTTTTTTCTCCCATCCTTTATGAGGTTGTTTTTTTGTTTTGTTTTTTCGGGTCCGGCTCAAAGCGACGGGACAAGAGAGGAGACGCGTGGAGGTTAAAATAAATGCCGGCGTGATCTGAAAAAACGAAGCAGTTGTTTCGTTTTTTAACTCCTTTCCGTTATGAGTCAATTCCAGAGACAGAATTGACAAAACGCCTCCGGGGTTCCGGCCTTTCGCCGCACACCTCCCTTTTCGGCCACTAGGGGGCGACAGAGACGCCCAACGCTCCAGAAGACAAATAACCACCTTTTTTTTTTTTTTTTTTTTTTTTTTTTTTCGCCCTGCGATTACCGCGGAAGTTTAAAAATGTTTCACA
>CAAKHD010010638.1:0-10000 GCA_901007705.1 Fistularia tabacaria
CTATCCTGTGACCTGGCCTTGGTCGTCACTTCTCCACTGTAAGACAAAATTACGTGTGTGTGTGTGTGTGTTCTCTCAGTTGCTCACCTGTCGATCCTGTTATCGATCTATTTTCTTTTTGTTACTTTTGCTGTACAGCTCAGAAGAATTGTGACGAACAACGCCCTCTCGCTGCTCCTGCTACAGAGCTCCAAACCCTTCCATCGTTTCACTCTAATGTCCGTTGCCGTGTTGATGCTGTCGTCGTGATGTTCCGGAGCCAGACGGTTCCTACCGTCCCAGACAGCGAAACTAAACCCGCTGACAAGCCTCACTGATCGGGTTTTTGAGCATCTCAAAAACATGATGCCCGAGCCTTGTCTGACATGCCTTTTTATCTGGGGCAAGATTTCTCAAGCCTGCCTGTTTTCCCGCCGAGGTCACGTTCTGCCAACCAGGGGGGCTTCAACACCCCAGACAACATATGTTGGCAGATCTCCTCCGGGGGAAGTCGGTGATGTGCAGCTCCATGGAAGCCAAAAGAGAATCTTCAAATAAGGTACAGTTGTCTTTCATTGCAATCTGGAATACCATTTCCGGAGTCTCGAACTTCCTCAGGAGGTCCTTAATGACCGACCTGTAAACCTGTTTCAACTGGCCTGTCTGTATGGAATTCTCAAGGATGGGGGCGTCTCTCTTCGCCCTGTTTTCCACATTTTCAATAATCGTCACTAAATCGGTAAAATCCATGGAGCTTCTTTTGTCCTGGGGGAGGACGGAGAACAGTGTTATGATCAGAGCGGAGATGAAGATGCTGAACTGACAGTTGACCGGGCTGTTGTCTCTCTGCCAGCGCAGATGGATGCCTTTCTGGGAATCGGTCGGGGGCTGCCTTCTGATGTGATTGGGCCAGTCACACATCATCGCCGGGGGACTGCTTGGATACTTTAAGTGTGGGAGCTTATTTTGAGGTAACCTGCTGGTCGCTCGGTCTTTGGCCTCTTTGTCGCCCGATTGGCTGGTCTGTGTTCTGGGAGACCAGTTAAACACCAGCAGCGGCGGACCTTGCGGATACTTTGCAATATATTGAAATATTGTAGATAATTCGTTCGTCTTAGGGATGAACGTACCTGTGCCCCACCTGGGCTCTTGCGAGGTGTGCACGTTGGGTCTGGGGTTGGGGGCTTCGGTAAGCTCTTGAAAACGATACGTCATGGGATCACTGGCGTCCCCACTTCAGTATGCTGCTGCGGTACACGGGGCACACTAGGTGGGCGACTGATCCTCTGAGGTCCCCCCGGCGCTCAATTCCACTTACAAACTTCCACCTTCACTTGACCTGAAAGATGAAGCTGTGATGTCACGAGGGGTGCAAACTATCTGTGATGTCCCTGTGAACATGACTGAGCGCCTCAGTAATTTTCTCCACCTAAACCGTGGATGTGAGTTATGATGTCACAAACAGGAAGCACATGATACCATCAACTCTACCATTAGACCTCCCCTTATTAAAGGTCCCTCACCACCTTGATTTCCAGGAGCTTGGTCCAAAGATGGTGCGACCTGCAAAACCTGCTTTCACAAACCTGCTTATTTTTCGCACAAACACATCAGTGAGGTTTAATTCTTGAACTCAGTATGATTTGAATAATTCTGTTACTTCATACAAAACAAATTTGGGTTCAATTTTTCGACCACAGGGATCTTACTCTTGTAAGTGTCGAGTTGGTAACAGTCCAGGTCAAGCAGATTTTCATGCATCTCTTCGACTGTGTGTACTTTTACTCAAAAATGCATGTACTACCATATTTAAATGTTGCATGTATCTTTAAATCATGCCACCTATGAGCTCATACGCCTTTCAAATCCCTTTTTCTTTTTCATTTTTTTCATTGATTTCTGTGTACCTTACATGCAAAGCACTTCATCTGTGGCTCCTGGGTTGCAGGTGTTTCTGCTTCATGCTGGGAGCTGCTAGTCTTCCTAGGAGTCATTCGTTGGTTAACTGGCTGATCCCCCCCCCCTAGTGACATCACATAGTGTTTTCTCCCCTTACTGTTACGATGCATTGGTTTGCATGACCATGAGTTCCTTTCTGTGACATCACAACCTCCGACAGCAACGGGCAGCCCAGGCAGGCACGCAGCCTATCGAGTTGTCTGGTCAGTGTCCCATCGAAATCAAGGCGCCTCCTACTTTTATTTTATTCATTTGACCAGTTCTTAATTTCTTAGGCAAAACAAGCAGGTATGTCACCCCTTAAATCAGACACTTTTGCTGAGATATTAGGAAAAGCTATGTCATTTCTATTCAGGCCTTCCATTCCCTCCAGTTGTTTGTCTTCCGACTGCTGTAAACCGGAATTTCAAATGGAAATGTTATTGGTTTTGATTGTTGTGGGCTGCAGAAATTGTTCTCGTAGCGAAGTTTAGGGCTTTGGAGAACTGTTATCAAACCCTCACTGTGTGCCAAATGTCCGCTGCTGTGATCTGATGGTGTGATTTGATAGATTCACGTAGCGATGAACAATCGGAGGTTGTAAATGTTGCCTCATTTTGAAACCAACAGGGAGTCTCAGCGGTTTGTGGAACCCCCGGGCCCCGCATCGCCAAATGAACCCAGAACCGGCCAAACTAAGGGTTTTGAAGATGGCTTTTTATATATCCAGGCTTTCGCTCGACGACTTCATGAAGCTGTCTTTCAACGAGCTCATGGGACACACCAGCCCCAGGCCCGACACAAACACCCTGGTGGGGCTGAAAGAGACCGTAGAGGACTACTTACCCGGGTGGAGCGGTTACCTGCTACGGGGGATCAACAGCGACTCAGAAACTGCTGTGGATTGCACGTCCTCCAGAAGGAGCCATCTCAGAAGAGTGCAGTTCTGTACTCAGAACCTCCAGGATTCGCAGCGTCCAGCCGCCGTCCAGGGGGAACTGGCCCCGGCATCTCAGAGGCTATCGTGGCAAACACTTCCGCTGAAGGCGGGCGCCCTGTGCGGCTCCGTGCACAGGACATTCCCTGAAACCTGCAATCCGAAGGGAAGAGTCCTGCCTAGTTAGAGTGCAGCATCTCGCCCTGCGCCCCCCCCCCCCCCCCCCAGAGCCCTCTGTGACATCACAGCCTCCCCATACAACCTCATCAGACTGATGACCTCATCTTTATGCCATGTCTTCCCCCTACATCAGAAGACTGAAAAGATTTGGAAAAGACTCGTGGAAAACTATCATCTCACACCCAAAGACTACTTTTTAGAGTTTGAAGTCTCAGCCTAGAGACAGACTGAGAGTCTGCAAAGACGCTGAATCTCACAGGGTCACTAATTATAAGACTACAAATGGGTTCTTTCAGCAATTTTTCCCATGTGATGTTTTCACCGGGTATTTGCAGAGCCTCTGCTAGTTCAGCCCATCACTTCCTCCTCCACCCGGTCGTGATTCGTTGGAGAGTTGACGTACGAGCCGGGCTGTTCTGGCCGCTGCTCCACCATCCACTCTTTCTGGACACTCCATACTGATCGGGACGTCCTCATCCAAACCGCCAACAAATACCGTCTGCCACCGCTACGGCTCTGGCGATTGTCTACCACGTTTTCCTTTTTCTGGTTTTGTTGGAGCTCATCTATCGGTCACTGATTGCGTCATGTCACTAAACACTAAAAGACTTGCCCAAGCCCAAGACTTGGAAAAAGACTAATCGGATTACCATCCTAAACTGAACGGCCGAAATGATGGGAGCACGCTGCAACCCCAGCACAACTCCAGTAAAATTCCTAAGATTTCCTTCCGACTTTCAGTTTTTAGTCTGCAACCGTGAAAATCATTCGGTGTGAGCCAGCATTGCGTCTCGAGTGTTCAAAAACGAGCACTTGGCTGAGAGGACTGCGTTTCACACTGGTGGGCTGACCTGCAGTGACCCCCCCGTTTCGACAGGCCTAAATCGGTAGTGACGTCAACATGACTGCTGAGTGGAAACGCTAATTTTCAACCTATTTCCACGTATACCAGGAACAGGAGGATGTTTTGGAACAGCAGTTTTCTTGTCTTACATTAAAGTGGCACTTGAACATCTTTTGGACTGAGCTGCATTTGTAGAATTTGAAAGAGAGACCAAGGTTGTGTCACTGGACAATAAGCTGCTTTTTGTCCACTTCCTGTTTCCTGTTGTGTTTACGAATATAAATATGTAGATTAAAGAATAGAAAAAGAATAGCGGACTCTTGCGCTGGTGATCAGATCTGTCTGCGGGGGAAAATTGCATTTTTCAGCAACGAATGGGCTTAAAATACCCCGATTCAAATATTCTGCAATTGTGAGGTCTAAGGAGCTGCGCACGTATATCAGATCACAATCACTGTGAGGCGTGACATAGAATAAGGGACACACTGACCCACACGGATCTGTAGATTCACAGTAGGATTAGTCCTCCCTGACCCCCTACAAGCCACCTGACTGTGTGACATCACGCCCCCCCCCCACCCCATGTTAACCCATCTCTTACGGCACAAACATTGTAAAAGTGCAACCTCATTCCTCCTCTGCCCAGCACCCACATTCTGTAGTCATCATCATCATCTCTTTGAGTACACCACAGCCACTGCTTGCAGTAACATCACACCTCTGCACAGCCTGGGCTCTGGCTCTGACCGCGCTTAAAAATGTGGTAAATATGTATAATAATCCACTCAGATTCCGTCCAATGCATCTTTTAGGGGCTGGACTCAAATCACTGGAACCCTGAAGAGCTCCACTCGGAGTGAGGATTGGCAGAACGAAGCCCATCAAAGGTAACGGACCCAACCGAGTCCTCGTCCATTGAACAGAACCTGCACTATGCAGGAGCCAGTGCTTCAAAGTTTCTTTAGACTTACAGTTTAATTCTGTAGGAAGTTTATTTTCCTCCTGTAATTTTTCCCGTGTTTTGACTGAAGTTCCCTTTCAGCGATAGATCCCAATGCCATATTGTAATATTTGGCTTTTGTGGGGGGGCTGTTATCGGACCTTGCTCTGAGCCAGCGCTGTTATCAGCATGTATAACCTGGTTTATATGGGCAACACAGCACAGTAGGAGTTTATAAAAGGATTGGACTTCAATATTGAGCACACACAGGTTCCAAAATAATCTCCAGACTGTGGACGTACACACACACACTGTTCACACCCAACGAGTGAACCTCAGAGTTTGAAACATGCCTCACAACATATCTAGGCTCCCTCTGGAGGACTTCCTGAAGCTCACCTTTGAGGAGGTAATGGGACAGCCCGGCAGAAGGCCCAATATACACACGCCGCAGGGGCTGAAGCAAACCGTTGAAGAGTATTTACCGGGATGGAGCGGCTACCTTTTGCCGAAGATCAGCAGCTTCTGCGACGTAGAGATGGCCAAGGTCGACATACCCCGCACATGGAAGTCCGCGACTAGGCCTGAGCACCACGGCCACAGAACCCCAGAGACCCCGCGGGCCGCCCCCCCTAGGGGAGAGACCCCCCGGACGCCAACATCCCGGACACGGACCCCCCGAGGAGAGACCACCCAGGAAGACAGTCCCAGGGCAGAGACCCCGCCGGACACCTGGGAGGCAGAAGACCGCCCTCAGATGATTCCCAAAAAGCCATCATCTCAAACGAAATGTCCTCCCCAACTGCTGTACAACAGCCAGGTCAACAACCAGATCTGCATGCTGATCACAGATCTGATCAACATGCTGATCCGAAGACTCCCGCGATCAAGCAGGAGGGCGGTGGATTCAAGAGACATCATAAACATCATTGACCGCGTGAGCAGTCGGGCGATGGAAAAGTTGAACTTACCTGATGTTTCCCTGTTGAACTGCATCGGGAAATACGTCTTCAAGGCAGTGATAAAGGACCTCCTGAAGAAGTTTGACACGCCAGCGAAGGTGGTCAGGGCTGCGAAGAACTGCGACGATTTTTTGTTTGAAGATTCTCTTTTAGCGTCCCTGAAACTGCACATCACAGACTCTCCTCCGAAAAGATCCAAAATCTGCGGTTTGTTTACAGACAGGGATTCCTAGTAGTAGTAGCCCATTGAGAAATTCAAGATTTTAAATGGCTACTTGGAAAATAATTTCCAAAATATGTCATTATTGCAGCTCCCCCATGCGTCAAAGTGCTTTCACACACAGCTTATGCTTTTATAAATGTATGAAGTCAGCGCCAAATTTTACCCGTGTGGATCCAGGCACTTTAAAAACGTTAAATCTGAGAATCAAGAAAAAAAAAGCCCGCTTCAGATGGTGCCAAACCCCTGTGAGCAGCTCTGCTCCGAGGCCACGCAGCTGAGCGCATTCACATTTGGTGTGTTGGACGGGATGTTGATTAAACAGCTGTCAGAGGTCAGGCTTGTTAAAACACATTTTAAACAGGCCCACAAATGCTTTCTAGGACTTTTTAAGAATCAGCTTATCTTGAATTTAGTGAAAATAGCCTTTACTTTTACTTTATCACTCTTTTTGGAAACACATTCTGGACATTTTGAGTAAAAGAACAAAAGGAAGTTTCCTTTAGGCTCCTCTTTCCAAATCTTGTCCGTAACTTGAGTCACAGGAAGAGGCTGCAGGAAAGAACAAGTGAGCTGATATACATCGGCACTGGTTTACCCAATAAGGATCTGGTACTGTTCACACACACACATAGACACTTGTTGGCAGTGTGTATCATGGTATCACACATACTGCGAGCCATGCAGCCAGCTAAAAGCTGGAGGTACAATCAGGAGATGAGCCCCGACTGGCTTTGCCTTCAAGCAGGACCTGTGAAACAATTTTTTTTTGGTGGCTAGTCTGCAGTCCCCACTGTTGCCAGTGGGTAGCGCCAGAATCACTCATGTCTGGAATTTCCACTTACACGTGACAGCTTTTTAACGCCATACTTAAAAGATGTTCAAGAAATCCTGTTTTGGTATTGTTGGCGTTTATTATCAAATTTTCCATGAACTTTGTGATCCGTACCAGCCCAAGAAGGGGAGTGGTGTGTAAGAAGCAACATTGGCTCTACATTTCTCAGTAAATATGTTCACAACCACTTTATGTGGCTGCAATGGGCTAAATGAGAAATCAATTCTGCAACAGATATGGAGTCCACAAGGAACAGGAACAAATTTAGATGCATGTGAGGAGGCGACTTCAAGGTTTAGGGTTAGAAAATTATACTTATTAAAAGAGAGAAACCCAAATCCCAGTGTGTTGAAGAGTGACAAGTCAGGCAGATCCATCAAATGTAAATCTTAAAACATCTCTTCCTGCTGCGGGTGTTTCTGTTCCGTACATCTCAGACAGGTGGAGAGTTTGAAGTAATGGCGATGCATGTGGGCCGAGGACGGAGATTGCATCTCGGTTGGACAGGTCCGTCCACATGTCTCCAATTGGTGCATCTCGAAGGCTCAGCTGACATGGAGTGATAAGGTCGTCCAGTTCTGCTAAACCTTTCTAGACAGTAAATCCTGCCCGCCGCTGCCCGCCATGGATCTGCTGCGCTCCCTCTGCCTCGCCTGGACACTGTTCTCCACAGGTAACCCATGCTCCCTCATGACCACATCACTCAGCATTCCTCCGACACAGTCCGGAAAGGTGTTAAATTGCTTTCAATTTTGACTTTCAAGTATATTTTGTTCACTTGATGTCTACTGGCTTCAAAATCTGGAAGAGTGGGATAACTGCAAATAAGAGATGTACAGTCACAGTTTCTGTAAATTATATCAAATGTTTTGTCTGCAAATGTTGTCATCGGAACACACTTTGACACTCGAAAACCTACCTGTTGAAATGTTCACACTCAAACACACTTATACTTACGATTTTATTGAAGCCCTCAGTGGGCTTTAGCATCAGCTGCTACATGGTTATTTCAGCAGATGCTAACAAATTTCTCAGTAATAGTAACAGCTGATGTATAGTGGGTTATATATCATGCACAGTTTTAAGTTCAAGTATTTCTCCAGATATTTTATTTTTTTCCATAAAATTATGTATTGTGTCCTCTTAAGCTGTCAAACCAGACACCATATAAAATGCTGAAAGTTTAAACTGAAATACCATTTTGCAGCTATCATTTAGTGGATAAGTGCTGCTGACAGTTTTCCTCATTGAAATGATGGAAGAGAATCCTGACAAATGATTTCAAACTTCACCTCATTGTATTTGATTCCCTCCTTCAAGTGTTGCGGCTCCTGAAACTTTGATTGGGATTTTATAGAATTATCTTTATTCATCACTACTTGAGCTATTTGTTTTACTTTTCAACGTTTTATCGTCCTCTACAATTTACACCAAGGTTTTTATATACGAAACCTCATTTTACCGGATTTTGGAATATTTTCATTTTCATTCTCATTTTTAGACCAGCAATGATGTTCAGGGGATGTGATTCACATTTGTAATTGTGTCTCAGCTGGTCTGATTTTTGAGTCTAGTTGGCCTGGAGGTTCTTCCTCAGGGGAAGGTTAGCTTTCTTCACCACTATTTGGTTTCTATAAATATCACAAAGAGCGGGTTGCAAACCTGCTCCGCCAGGAAATGTCTTTCATTCTATTGAATCATTTGAATGACAATGAAGTGTATTCATGTTGTATAACAGCAATAACACCTCCATCTATTCTCTGAAAAAGTCAAATCACTGTGATGACCCTGTTGTATAGGTCCACTAAAGGTCTGTCCTTCCCGTGTGGATATGTTTGATATGTCCGCAAGATAGCGGCAGAAAAACAGAAGCTGATGTTACTGAGTGTTTTGTTGTTGTCGTTTGCTCTCCAGCCAACTCGCTGCTATGTCATGAGTGCGCCAGTGAATCCTGTTTCAACACAACCTCTGTGGAGTGTTCTGCCCTGGGTTCTCGGTGCATGACCATCACGTCAGGTTGGCGCGAGCCGTTACTTGCAAAAAAAGAAAGACGATCAGATGATTTTATATCATCACTGCTGGCAAACAGCATCTTAAGTGATTTTATCTCTCCTGCGGCCAGTGATCGGGACCGAAATTGGCAGCATCGCGACAGTGAGGAAGACCTGTTCGTCCCTGCTGACTTGTGTCACTCCTCTGAACATTGTGACCGAATGGGCTGTGAACAAAAGCTTCTACAGGCAGGCCCACACCCAGCTCTGCTGCGACAGCGACCACTGCAACCTCCAGACCCTAGCCGGTAAGAATCGCCGCTTTTAGCAGCGGCGCCAGTCATGTGTGAAGAGGGAGACTGAACATTATCAGGTCAGTTTAACATCAAGAGCTCCATCTTTGAGTCCATTCAGATATCTTTGAGTATGCACAGTATTATCTGTCTCCCTCTTCATTGTTTCGCCTCTTTTCGAATGAAAGACATTGCATCCCAGCAGCTGAATCTGTCCTCTCACCTGACTTCCTCTGTCTCCAGTTCCCAATATGTCTCACAATGGGAAGCATTGTCCTTCCTGTGCCAGTTTGGAGGACAGCCTGGTCGGGACCTGCAACACCACTATGTCCTGTGCAGGTGCAGAAGACAGCTGTTTCAGCGGCACCGGTGAGTTCCTGGAATAAGACCACCTCAAAACAGAATAAATAAAGTTTTTCTTCATATTTTTCACTTTTTTTTGGTTATAATTTTCTGCTTCTGCGTTAAGAAACATGCCCGACTATGGGACTGACCCTTTTATCACCAATCCTGCATGTTTGTGTCCTGTGCGTTGTGTACACGTGGTGTGAGCGTTGTTGTATCGGGGCAGTGTTGCATCTCCATTACGTCAAATGGCAACCACGACCAGCTCAGTTGCGGAGTTCCAACCTCCACATGTTGAAAAGCAACCCTTGATGTTATTAAAATAGAATTGTAGCACATACTCTTCCACAAGGTCGCCTCTGACAAGCCCTCCCAGCCAAATTGAAATGTTTATCGCATGAACTGTATTTGTGTGTTTCTGTCGCATTTCCTCTTTTTGCAGCTACATTTAACTCGACCCAGGTGCTGCAGAGGGGCTGTATGACCAGGAACCTGTGCAGCAATCCCGTCGTTCACACCGCCCTGTTTGGCGCCGA
>CAAKHD010010638.1:15000-18605 GCA_901007705.1 Fistularia tabacaria
GTTTTAGTTTGAGCAGCAGAATCACCCTGGATACAGCCTGTCTCCCCCCGTCCCCCATCTGTCCCCCCATCTGCCCTGTCTTCCACATTCAGCCTGACTGGATGGAGCTCATGTGGCCTCCACACTCCTGACCACTCCCAAGTCATCCGGAACTCGCTCTTCATCCCTCTCCTCTTCGCCAAACTCGCTTCCATTTCACCTCTTTGCGCTGGAAAACAAACTGAAAAAAAAAGGATGTTCTCGCAGCAGCTGGATGGAGTCCAACAGGGCCGAGAGTGGAGGAACACTTTGTTCGGCAGTGCCAGCGGAGTGTGTATAGGTGTAGGAAGAGAGCCAGGACCTCCTCCTCACTTTTTATTCCTGTTCGCCCTTCATCTTCCTCGGCTTCGCCGTGTCCACCTGTCCTCCCCGCCTTGTCTCCACCGCACCTCATTTGAAGCCTCTCTCCTCAGAGATGCTCCCAAGCGGTGACTCAACCCGCCGGTCAGATGCGCCGCTTTCAAACACAGACGCTCTGCTCTTTGCACAAGGGGTCAATCAATGCGTTTGTTTCAGAGCCGATCCGCCATTGTTGGTTGTTGGTGAGTCAAGGACCTGTTTCTCGGGGCTCGTAAGCAGCAAAATCCCCCAAAATCCAAAACAATAAAAACTTTATTAATATCCCAAATATTTGGCAGGGGACATGCAGAAAATGGTTGTGACGTCAGATGATGATTCTGATTTTTTTATGTATTATATGAAAAGACAAAGAAGGTAAGGGTTATAATT
The DNA here is from genome assembly GCA_901007705.1 of Fistularia tabacaria. NCBI lineage: Eukaryota > Metazoa > Chordata > Actinopteri > Syngnathiformes > Fistulariidae > Fistularia > Fistularia tabacaria. Next base: position 15,769 of record CAAKHD010010638.1, read on the forward strand.
GTGCACGGTTGGTTTTGTGGTGTCCTTCTTTCACTGCAGGAAATTGTTCCTTGGGATTGCTCCGCTCCAGCCATGATTTCTTATCCTGACTGACGTAAGAGCTGTAAAGCACTTCGGGCTTTTCTTCAAATATCAGCGTGCTTTGAGCGGTCGGGACAGGTTGAGGAGAGCTCAGGCAGCAGCCTGGATGGTCGAGGACAGAGACAGTGCCTGGACACAACTGGGACGAGCAGGCTGAGGGCCAGCTGGGCAGATGAAGCTGACAGGAGTTAGCGTACCAGGAAGTAGCTGGCTCGGGGATAGCTGCTGGGGCTTGCTGGCTGAGAGCTAGCTTTCTGAGGGCTAGCTGGCTGGGGCTACCTGTGAGCACTAGCTGTGAGAGCTAGCATGCTGCGGGCTAGCAGGCAGAGGGCTAAATGGGTGAGTTCAGCTGACAAGTTAGCAAACTAGGGACTACCTGGCTAGGGGATAGCTGCTGGGCTTGCTGGCTGAGGGCTAGCTGTCAAGGTCTAGCTTGCTGTGGGCTAGCTGGCTTGGGCTAGCTTGCTGAAGGCTAGCTGGCTTGGGCTAGCTTGCTGAGGGATTGCTTGCTAAGGGCTAGCAGGCTGGGGCCAGCTGGGTGAGTCCAGCTGACACAAGTTAGCACACTAGGAACATCATGGCTTGGAGAGAGCTGTTGGGGCTTGTCAGTTGGAGCTAGCTGCCTGAGGGCTAGCTGACTGGGGCTAGCATGCTGAGTGCTTGCTAGCAGAGGACCTGCTGGCTGAGGGCTAGCAGGCTGTGGCTAGGTGACTGAGGGCTAGCCATTTAGGTCTAGCTCACCTGGTGCTAGCTGGCTGTCAATTTTGGGACAGTAGATTATTCTTTGAGTCGTTCTCTGTGCAAGAATTCATGACCCACTCTTTATATTATCAACTAGACACCAAACTGGAAACAGAACTAAAATTCAGACAGACTTTCTCTTCTTTTTTTCTTTGTTTTCAACGTTTGGTTGCATTCAAGAAGTTTCCCGACCAGCATGTTCATCTGCTCAGCTGCCAGCATATCCTGTCCTCCTCCTCCTGTAAGCCCCGATCTTCTCTTTTCTTCCCCATCATGCCCCTCTCCTCTGGAAACAAAAACCATCTTCTCGACATTTCTCACAAGATAAACTAAAAAGGATTACAAAAATCTTGGGAGTTGCGGTGAAGGCCAATTGGGGACAGTCAGACCATAGAAGGTCTTATGCAAATGGACGTTACATCCGCATAGCCTGTTCCTATTGTGCCCCTTTCCCCAAGTCACCACATTCAGGAGAGGCCCAGGGCTCTGTGCGATGCTGGGATGCCGGGCGAGAAGCATGTGACATCTCTTTCTTTGCTGAGTTACTTTAGCAAGATTTCAGGGCTGCTGGGAAATAAATGTCTCATCCAATTTGGGAACAGCCATCAGACGCCATTAACGCACCTAAAGGCTCAGCAAGATGATTCGCTATCTACTATTAAAACCATTTTAGTTTAATCGCCCTCCCAATGTCTCTGTCCCTGCAGCAGCTCCCCTCTCTGCCTCTGGATGGACCTGGTTTCAGCTGACGCCTCACTCAGACTAGATTTGTCTGACAGCAAATAGATATGAAAGAGTCATTCGACCAAGCTGTGGATTGGTCAGATAGACTTTAAAACGTGTCGACAGCAATGGTCAAGCTTTAACCTAAGGCGGCAGAATTGAGGTTGACTTGATAGAGACTTGAAACAGAATGGGATTTTGTATTTGGTCATCTTAAGTGATACCTACTTATTTTGCATAGTTCTGAAGATGAGAGGTGATATGGATTCAGTGTCTGCACCCTTCCTGACTGGAACCCAGTATTTCTCCACCTCCTAGACGAGATACACTCTTAGACTCCATACATTTCAATACACTAAGTGATGCAGGCTCAGACTGGGAACGTTTCATTAGCATAACTTCTACAGAATGTCTTTACATTTCAAAATAATACGGGACAAGGTTTTACACAAACCTAAAAAGAGGAGAACTGTTCAACATAATTGGAGTTAGAATAAGGCTGTATATATTTCCATATCTCAAGTGGTACAGACTCGTACTTGATGCATCGAGAAAATGATCAGGAATTTGGCTGGGGATTGAGACCTTTCAAAATAAGAGCGTTTTGTTGCAAAACGTGGCAGCCAGGACATGAGGAAATGAAAACCTTTAGCTGTAGCTCCTCGGTTGTGTCACCACATTGCGATGTCAGGGTCTCTTGTGTTGTTGTCTCAGCGTCGCGGGTGTTTTCAGCATTCAGACGCAGCGACAGCACGTGCCTCTGGAAGCCGGCTTCGCATAGGATGCCATTTAGTAGTCCTGCTAGGCTGCCCGTCGGACCGCAGGGGATTGCTGGCAATCAGGATTAGTCCATTAATTAATAAAGCAACCATGTGACGAGGACATATGGCCCTGCTTGTGGCTCGATCTATGTGTGTGTGTGTGTATGCATGTGTGTGTATACAAGTTGAAAACATAAGTTACAGAGAAAAAGGCAATAGATCTGTGTGTGTGCGTGTGTGCGTGCGTGCGTGCGTGCGTCCGCATGTCGGCTTGGTGGGTGTGGGGGGCTTTTTGGTATGTTGTGTGTTTGTCTGCGTATGTGGGGTTGGCTTGGTTTGTGTGTATGTGTGTGGGTGGTTGTGTGTGTGTTTGGTGCTTTTTTTGTGTGTGTGTGTGTGTGTGTGTGTGTGTGTGTGTGTGTGTGTGTGTGTGTGGGCTGCGTGAGTGGGAGCTATCTGTGAGCTCTCCATCTCTGTAACTGCAGCTGTGTCGGGCTGCTTCCTCTTGCTGGATTCACACAGAACATCCTG
>CAAKHD010010639.1:23548-36263 GCA_901007705.1 Fistularia tabacaria
GGGGAGGGGGGGGGGGGGAGGGGGAGGGGGTGGGGGACCGAGGGGGGCGGGGGGGGGGGGGGGGGGGGGGGGGTCGCGCCGATCACCCGACCGGGTCCAACGAACAACCGAATCGAGCCAGAGGTTCAACCCGCAGTTCGCGGGCGAGGAAACGGCTGAAACGTTGCCCCGCCCCCTGACTTCTGTCATTGGGCGGTGAGGGGATTGTGACAGGCAGCTCAGAAAATAGATAGAGTTTCAGCCTCCTGTACCGAACCCATTTCTTTCAAGGTTCCTGCGAGTGTCCCCATATGGGGACGATGTATAAATTGAGCTGTATGTATGCTAATCTCAGCCGATTATGCAACGTCCCGCGTCCTTTGGGCTTCCCCCTGATAAATCAACATTTGCGCTGGCGGCCCGTCATTAGCGCGCTTTCATTAATCCACTTCCGTGGGATGTGAAAACTGCAGAGTTTGCCTGAGGATCCCTGAAGGCACCGGCGGGGGGGGGGGTATTTTATATTCCACTGCTCTTCTGGTTTCATGAGGGGCCTGAGACTTCTGAAGGCGCCGCGGAAGATGGAGAGAACTTCACTTCAAGCGTGGCGATTTCCATTTTTTTAAGGTAGTTAAGTACCCTGGAATCGTTCATTTATCCGTCAACCCTCGGAAGGCCTCCACGTGCTCCGCTAGAAATGTGCTCGGGGGTTCCCAGAAGAAAATGACGTCCTTCTGCTGTCGCAAGCTTGTTCTTCATCTCGTTCAGAACTTTATCCTCGCGAGGCGTCCGAGAAGTAGTTTGTGATCTGAAAGTGGGCACGGTTGACGGTAGCACAGAAGGTAGCACAAGGAAGGTTAGTTCCGAGGATCTGCCAGCTTAGCCATTGAGGAAGGATACAAATGCGTGTACCATCTCGTAAGGCATCCCAAAAGTAATGGCGAGTAATTCTCGGAACGAGGCAAAAGATAACGACGCCTTGGCAAAGGCCAGAAGCCATGCAGAGATGGACAGGTGGAAGTCGACCCCTGGCTCCATCCTCACAGTGCTGCATTCTTGTCATTTCCGTCAGATTCCTCCATCGATTAGCACGCCTGCCATGTGGGCGGGACCGATGAGGACCTCTGTGCTTGAGTGCCCCTTGAAATGTCACGGCCAGGACTAACTTTTTGCTCCAGCCACCTCAGGAAAATGAGGACTATCTGCAAACACGACATCTCATTGCGTCTGCGAATTCTGAGAAATATCTTGGACGCTAATTCTCTTGGAAATCTTCTTGTCGTGTACAACTGGACTTGACTTTCTTCTCTAGAAGACGTTTCGCACCTCATCCCAGAGGTTTCCTCAGTCGCTTGTTATGTAAATGGAGGAGTTGATTAGCAAAACCCTGGCAGTTATTTTCGGAAACTCCCCACAGGTCATTGGAACTGAAGAAGCCTCTGGGATGAGGGGTGAAACGTCTGTGAAGAAATTCAAGTCCAGTTGCCACGACAAGATTTCGACAAGAATTCATCATGACCTGGATGATTGAGAGCCTCCACAGACACCTTAATGCTAGTTTTCAATATGTGCCGTCGATGAGCAAGGGCAGCAGGGACATAATGTACTCTCCTGATTTGCCCCAGTGGACTCCTCCTCTTGCAAAACTCCGAAAAATCCAGGTCTCGACTGGGTAAAGGGCTGTGTGACTTGTGGAAACTCGGTGAGCCCCCATGGAGACAACAACAAAAGAAATCATTCAAAGAATAATCCCACGGGAGATGTGTCGACTCATGCGTCAGGATCGGAATGACTGTTACGGCAACAAGAGCAGGTTTTAGACAGAAAAGTTCAAGGAACTACCCTCCTCCAGGGGAGGAAACAAGAAATCAGCTGAGCAGTGACCGGTAGTTTTTAAAAATGGCGCACTGCGAGAAGTATCTGGTAATGGGTTCGTTCCGCCTCAGTCACATGAGCTCCGATGGAACTGTGTAAAGACCCTGGTTTCCAAGCTGTCCGAACGCACCAAGAAACGGCCTCGTTCCTGCAAAGGATCAAAGAAATGTAAAGAGTCTCTATAACCCAAAACAGACCGAGAGCTTCTCCGATTCGCAGTTACGCTCAGCAGGCCTTTCAATAGTTCTGTTGGGATTTACCTCTCCATTTTCGGGCTCCGGGGCCCTTGTCCCGCCTCGAAACGCACTCAAACACTCTAAGCTGCAACCGGGCTAACAAGCAAACGACAGCGGCTCACCTCCGCTCCGCAGCAGCCGGTTCTCGGGGGTTACAGGGTCGTGTTCCAGGAGGCCGACGTCAGCACGTTGACGAGTTTCAGAAAGAAAATAATCCAGAGGGATGATCGTCAGATCCGGTATGAGCTTCTTGCATGGCCTGGTTAGCCTCTACCCTGCTGGGAAAATGTCTGCCTTCGGCTGACAGGCAGGAAGAAGCTTTGTACTTCCTGTGTAGGTCCTTTCAAAGTAAATGTGCTGTTGTCGGGTTGGTTGATTTGGTCGATTTCTTGAGCTGGATGTGGTTAATGCTGTCGCCCTCTAGAAAAAGGTTCCTGGTTCGATTCCGACCCGGGTTTAAATGTTTTCTACCTTCTTCATTGAAGACCCCTCCTTCGCAAGAGAAGGGTTGGACCTCTCTGTGATTGACAGGTCTAACCCCGCCCATTGTCCAAAGCTTCATTCAGGTGAATGAATAGCTAAAGATGCAAAAAAAATGCATATAAACACTCACAAAGTTCAGTTCTGCTTGTCTTAGGTTGACTCTCTGTGGTGGGGGAAGTCGCTTGTGTAACCGCCGCCACCCCATAATACATACAGAGCATGTATATATACACATAAAAACTGTACATCTATCTGTATTTATTAGTTTGAATGTGTGTATCGTGTGCTTTAACAACATACATGCGAGCTGATTCCGACTATTTGAGATCCATATGTCCTCTAGGAGCCTCCTGCAAGGAGTGGACTGATCCGTCGCCCCTTTGTCCTTCATTAATCCGCACCCGGATTAAACCAATGCGGCAGGAAACGGCAATTCTGCACTAAATCCTCTTTCCGTGGCCGTTTCAAAATCCAGTCCCGGGGTCACTCTGGAGGCAGCGCTCAGATCCGTCCCCCCGCGCTCAGATACGCCATTGAGGCGCGTATCTTTGTTGGCCGAACCGTGGCTTAGGATCGGGGAATAAGAGTCGCCTGAACCCTCAGAGTTGATTGGATCCCGCCGTCTCCAAGCGGCACAAACAGGTGGGGCTGAGTGCACCGGCACTTGTACGACTCAATGGCCTTTTTTGTTCTGAATGGTTTGGAATAAATGTGAAAAACAGCCTCTGCCGATGCTTAAAGAAACATCTCGCACATTAAAACACCCCAGATGAAGCGAGCATACCGGATGGACGCATCCGAGTACTACTTGCAAGCCGGTATTCACAGCGGAACCCTCGGTTACTCGCGTTCTACGTGGTACGTTCCCGCTACTTTTGAAAACTGGAAGTGCCATTAAAACTCTCAAAGCGAACACTGAGGCGGGCCGAAGAGGAAGTACCGGAGAGCACCGCAAAAATATGTAGCGAGTAGCGAGCGTAGGACTGTGAGCGTTCCCTCCGTTTGTCGTGTTATGCAACATTGGATTTGCAGCTCGGACGGGTGACGAATACATGAACTCGCCTATTCATATATTTGTACATATACGTACAAATATATATTTTTGAAAAAAGGAAACTCTGGCTGCAGGGTCCTCATGCATATGTATACATGACAAAATACTGATTATATGTAATACATATAAATATTTATATAGATAGCATTTAGATAGTGTATGTTTGTGTATACATTTTTATTTTAGAGATATTTATATATTGTACAATATATAGTGCATCTATATCTATATTTAGATATGTAGCGTTAAGATAGTGTGTGTTTGTGTACACATTTTTAAATGCATAGAAATGCTTACATATTATTTAATAAATAAGTATTTATATATTTAGGATTAAGATAGTGTGTGTGTGTTTGTGTATACATTTTATATATATAAATATATAAATATAACAAATTAGATAATATATAAATATGTGTATAAAGAGCATCTAGATAGTGTTTGTGTTTGTGTGTACATTTTATATGTATACACATGTATATATTATACGACATATAAATATTTATATATTTAGCGTTAAGGTAGCATTTAGATAGTGGGTGTGTTTGTGTTTACATTATATATATATATATATTATATATTATATAATAAATACATATTTATATATATACCAGTTAGACAGCATTCAGATTGTGTGTGTTTGTGTATAAATACATACATACATGTATCTATATATATTTGATATATGCAGAGACGCGCACATACATATACACGTAGTAAGATAGATAGATAGATAGATAGATAGATAGATAGATAGATAGATAGATAGATAGATAGATAGATAGATAGATAGATACTCATGTACGTAACAAATGGTCAACCATTGGCTACAGATTTCACCCGCTTGCAGTGTTTTTTGTTCGCCTTTGTTTCACCGTCGCGGCAACAAGCAGTTTTAGCGCTGCCTCCCTCTCAACTTTCACAGCTAACATTTAATTGGCACGGCCAAGGAGCCGCCGCCAGGAGCCATTGACAGAACGCTCCTAGATGTGTCCCGGCCAAGACATTTAGCGAACGAGACCCGGGGAAGCCAGGGTGGACGACCAGGATTAATTGCGCGGGAAATGGCCGTCGGGTTACGGTGGGGGTCAGGCAATCAGGGACAGGAAACATCGGCGGACGATCCGAAGTGGGAATAGGACGAGGGGGCTAAGAATAGACGGGAGGAGAGCTGGGTCTGGCCATTTTTAAAGAGCAGGGAATGCCGGAATGTGCTTTCCGCCAGGCGACTAATCACTGGCACGGCACTCCTGAGGCTCGTTGGAGGGGCCTGTCGGAGAAAACAGCTGGGAAACTGAACAAAAACAGGAAGTGAGGCAACACCGGGAGATATCACAGATGTATATAAAGACAACTGGATACAGCGTCAGGAAGTCCGGTTGCGGGCTAACGTATCCGTTCGTCCTGAAAAGGAGGATTCTCTATTTTAAAGCTACTCCTGTGAATCACTTACAGTTTCGGGACACTCGTTAGCTAAACGACAATTTTGCCGAGGTGTGTTTTTCCGATGCCAAACTCATCTTGGCTCCACTTCCTCCTCTCTTCGGGGAAACATCCCGCATTTAATTTCCCTCCGTCCCATTTCTGCAACACTGCCGGACTCGAATCATCCCAGCATCCTTCGCGTTTTCGCTTGGCAAACATGAGCAAAACAGTCAAAATCGAGGACCGACTCCACGCCTAGTGGACGTGGTTGGTATTACACATGTTTTGGGGAAAAATGTGTATGTAGTTACTCTGATTTTACGACATTGGCGACATTAGCGTTGCTGTGCGCTGCAAGAAGAAACGTCCACCGGTAATGACTTTGTGTAATGATCCAAATGAGTCGGCACCGACTCGGACGCGGCCTGGGATTCTGTTCTCCGGATGCATCGCTCCATGCCGGGCCAAAAGTCGGGAAAAGAGGCAGACAAAGGGGTAAAAAGATGCCAGCTCGGTATCATATGAGGAAAACATCCGTCTTCCTCAGGGACCGCGATCGGAGACAAATCACACGACGTCCCCGGTTGGTACTCGGGTCTAATTTTAGTCGTGGACTGGGATCATTGACGTCTTCAGGTCGGCGTGCGCTGGCTGAACCGCCGTGGCATCCCTCTGAACATCTAAAGCCACTTTCCCCACAGATAAAGAGACCCCAGGGGCAGCACAGCGCAGCCTGCCGCCGCCAACGTAAACACCGCCGCCGAGGAAGACAGCCTCTTTGACGCAAGTCTCTGGAAGTTTCCCGTTCGGGGTTTTTTTCTCGACGCGCGATGAGCCCAAAGACAAAAACACCGGGAGCTAAAAACCTCGCACCTGTTGACTTCCTTGTTCTTTTGAGAAAACATTTGTATGGCAACCCATGGGTCCTCCGAATGGGAAGGTACAAGGTTCTCCTCGTGCTTGCACGTCAAAACGTCCTCTCGGACAAGAAGCCGAAGTAGCTCCGAGTGGCCTGGTTAGCGCCTGGTTTTGCTTTTTAGCTTGAATGTGCGTGAATGCTATCTAGCGTAAAGCGCTTGTGAGTGAGCACTATCTATGTGTAGACCATTTTCAAGTGGCGCTGCCCTCCTTCTCCCCCAGTGAGCCAGTGTGTGTCGGCGACGGGCTGCGGACCCCACTACGCCTTCGCCATCGAGGAGTTCTGCCTGGCCAAATTCAGACTAGACATGCAGGAGCTGGACCAGAGACACTGGTGTCAATGGGAGGACACTGTCGAGTGAGTGGGACACGCACACACACACACACACACACACACACACACACACACACACACACGTGGACACACTGTCCTGTCTGGTCGTGTGGACGGACCGCTCATGTTCCATACCTTTGCGTCTGTGTGTGCGTTTGTGTCACCGGGCAGACGGGGCGGAGGTGCTTAGCTTTTCGTAATGTTCCTGAGTGGCAAAAACGGGTGCGTTTGTTGTGTTTCGGCTTCAGCTGGGCCGGTCCAACGTGTTGCGCGTCATGGGGGTGACAGAGACGGCCCTGATCAAGCCGCCTCTGTTCAGTCCCTTCATACATCATTGAAAAGTGTTAGAATTTAACATCCTTGGTGTCAGGCTGCTGCTCCAGTATCATTGAAACGTCCATTTAATACTTCATAGCCTTTTATGTTGTGGCTTCAGTTTGTCAATTTTGCGTCCCCCCTTTCATGTGGTCATGGTGCTGACCGCCTCCTCGGCCAGATCCATCTCGTCCAGGGGTCGCCAACCCGCGGCTCCCTGGAGCCTCTTCAAAAATGTCTGAAAAATGACGGATGGTTGGATATAATTTTTGTTTCAATCTGGTTTCCGTAGGAGGACAAACATTCGTAATGTTTTCCGATGCTGTAAAAATGTGCACGATAAATATTAACTTTCAGCTTTTCTGTCAACGAAGATTTGCGCCATAGCTTTGCGACACACGTCTCAGCGCGGCGCGGCGCCGTGCCGGGCAGGCGGCTGTTGCGAACAAACCGGCGGGCGTGTCGAGGATCCCAGAGGCGAACAACAAAAAGAGTCATTGGGAAAGACATTTCCAGGGAAGGCGTGCTGGATCTGCGGCCGACTGCCCAGCCGGGAGTGAGAGCGATTCTGCGATTGCAGAACTGGAGAAATTAGAGGAGCGCAAAGGTAGATTTAAGGAGTGGATTTGCATCTCCGAACTCCACGACTGCTGCAAGTTTTGTCGCAACCCGAGAGATAATAAAGGGTGGAACATCGTTCACGGATGATGACTGCATGAAGGACTCATCCATCAAATTATCAGAGCACCTATTTTCAGGCGTCAAAAACAAAACTACGACTTAGTCATTTTGATAGCAGGCTAATGTTGCTAATATACACTTACAGCCTGTGTTGCCTTCATCTAAGGCTTATTTAAGGCTTTTCATTTTTTGCGGCTCCAGACAGATTTGTTTTTTTGTATTTTCGGTCCAGTATGGCTCTTTGAACATTTTGGCTTCCCGCCCCCTGGTCTAGTCGTACGTCGCGGAGAGATGGTTTGTTTTGATTTTGCCTGGTACGTTTTTTTCCTTGTCACTATTTGGTGAAAGTTACACCTGGGTTTCTGGTAATAAAACATTTTACGGGAAGCTGTCCTCTGCCTCTGCATTTTCGTCCTGATCCACCATCGCCTAGCGGTGTCCGCTCGCCCATCCCATCACAACATGCTAACACGCAGAGTGCGACCATGAGCTATGCAGGCTAAACGGAGCACGGCTTGAGAACTGCCATTTTGCAGCAGGAGATTTCTGGAGTCATGAATGATTCCCAAAAGTCCTTTTTGTCCCGTCACTTGTTCGGCCTTCCCGGCGACGAGCGAGTCAGCCGCTAGCGTCGTCCGGCGTGTTGCGTATTGAACATCGCCCACTCCCGCGGTCACTCCCCTCCCCACCCGCCGTCGTTTGTTTCTTTCAAATGAAATGAAGAGCTTTGTTTCTCCGCTCTCGATGGAAATACAGCTGCTGCGGCCTTTCTAGCTGGCCTCTGTGGCACAACCGGAGCCATACCAACACTGTCATGGTGGCGGGGGTGGTAAAGGCGCACCCTTAATGAGCATCCTTTTCTTTAACGCCTAAGATCTCTTATGGTTGCTAAGTTACTTGCTAGCAGCGGAAATCTCAATCAGCTTCGATCAGCCCGCCGTGGATTCATGAATATTTACCAGCGCTGCTTCGTTAGCGGGATCGAATCCAATTGTGTCAACAGCGAACCACGTGATCAGAGGCGGTTTGGTTAATAGCGATGTTGCGCAAGCGGCCATCCGGGTCGACGGACGCCGCAAGGACACAGCCCAATAACCGCGTTCGCTGGAATATGATCGTTGTGGCCATGAATCGATAACCGTTAGCGGAGGCTAATGTTTACAGTGTTTCGTTCGTTGGATCGGATCTTGTAAGTTCCCGTGACCAATCATATCCCAGGGTCCTTGGAGCTGAAGGTCCGAAAACAACAGTCAGCTAGCCAAAAGAATCACGCACCCATTGACCGACCCAACCTGGATGTTCTGGATCCGTCCTATCAGAAGCCCCGCCCCCCTCTGAGGCTCACACTGCTCGGACTCAGGGGGCAGGAATCCAGCTAACCCCGCCCGCGACCTTTGCGAGGAAGAACGTGCAGCATCCATCGCCGTCTTGACGGTGAGCGATCTCGTGGACGCCCCCGATTTGAATAATTGACGTCGCCCCGCAAAAGCCTCCATGTTTCTCCGGGCGACAGAAAGAAGCGTCTTCTTCTTGCCGTATAGATCCCAGGATTCCCGCGGCGTCGGGGTTTTCAGCGAAAAGGTCACGGAAAGACTCTCGATTCAAAGAATGAGCCCCTCATCCGGCTCGGGGTCGCCACTGGCAACCGATAATTGGACAAATGACCAAGTCCTTTGAATGCCCCTCTTACTCCTGAGCTATTTTGGTACGACCCGAATCTTCGTCCAATTACACGCGCTTTGAGATTCGGATTTTTCCCCGTCTGATCCTCCGATCCCCCGAAGCCGGTGAGAGGCGGGGCTTCGCCCTGTCAATCGCGGGGACGCCGGATCATCATTCTTCATTTCGAGCCATTCAAATCCATCCGGAAATTTCGCTTTCGGGGTCAGAGTTGGTTCAAACGCCACTCCCGGGAGGGTTCTCGAACGCATCGTCAGCAGAGAGTTTAATCGCCGCCTCGGAGTCGAATATGAATAAATTGGCGTGTTGACTAATCTAATGTCGGCGGCGAGCGATCCCGCGGAGGCACTTCCTGTTTACCGCCGGGAGACGACAGGCTGGAAATATTAATGACTCAATGCGCATTTTTCATTTGCTTTTTTTTCGTCACCGTGTGACACGAGCTAGGTGCACGCGTGCGTTTGTATGTGTGCACACAAACACACATAAGCACACACACACACACACACACACACACTCACACACACACACATGCCGCCCCCTGACCTTCGGCGCCGTCGAACCCAAACCGCTTCCTGTCCAGCAGGAAGTCTTGACGCCGGGCGCCCGGAACGACGGCCGATCACACGGTTCCAGGAAAAAAAAACAGCTGCTTCCGAACAGCTGGTTGCCTAGGCGACACGGCATGTGCGGCGTGAAGTAGAACTACGCGTGATTGTGGCGGGAAAACGGGGACAGCGGGGTGGGCGCGGCTAACGGAAAGGGGGCGGGGCTAACGGAGACAGCGGACGTCGAGTTGAATGGAAACCAGAGCCCACTTGAGGACGCTGGCGTGGAGGAACGGCGGCGGGGACGGCGTTAATAATGCATACGGCCATTGACAGCTCGGCAGGGCCGACAGGACACGAGGAGGACGATGGAGATGATGATGATGAGGAGGAGGAGGAGGAGGAGGAGGAGGAAAAGGAGGGGGGTCTATTTTGGGAAACCAACACTTCATGAAAAATGTAAGCGAGACATTTAAAAGGAGGAGCGGAAGCGCGGGAGCAGAACCTCCACGGTTTCCACTCCAGTGAAAAGGAGGCGTCCTGAAAGGCACGGGAGACCTCGGAGCGGAGAAGGACGACCTCGGTCGAGATGCCCGGGGGCGACGGGAGGCGCCGGCCGTGACGGCAACAACAACCCGTGGGTGGTGTAACACCACCACCCAACAACTAGTTTACCTGTTGGATCCCTCATTTGGGTTGCATTTCAAACAAACAAGCGGCACACAGATTACGAGTATTACAGTAAACACACACACACACACACACACACACACACACACACACACACACACATAAACATATATATAGATACACACACACACATATATATATGTGTGTATATATACCCACACACACATACGCACATATATACAGACACACATATATATATATACACACATTTATACATATGTGTGCGTGTGTGTGTGTGTATATATATACACATATGTGTGTATATATAGATGTGTGTGTATGTATATGGGTGTATGTGTGTGTGGGTATATATACACACACACGCGCACATGTAAAGGTATATATATGTACACACACAGATAGATACATATATCTATGTGTGTGTTTATAAATATATATACCTTAATATGTATATATTCATCCATTCATTTATCCATTATCAATACTGTGTGTACACACGCACATATATATGTGTGTGTCTGTGTATGGGTATATACATACCCATACATATATACACACACACACACACACACACACAGATATATATATATATATTTATACATTCATATGTAACACATATTTAGGTGTCACAGAGTCAGTGCAGGAATGAATGAATGGAACAACATACACATATAAAGTTATTTATGCACGCACACAAATATATGTATGTGTGTGTGTATATATGTATATACATACATACATACGTATACCATAAAAGAGTGGCTGTAGAAATATAAGAAATGTAAGCGTTTGTTTGTTCGCGCTCTATACGCAGTACAAGTACAGGCCGGAGGGGGAGCCAATCCCGGCTGGCGCTGAAGCGAGAGGGGTGGGGCTTAACCCAGCCCCGTCAGCTGTCAATCACAGTGGCCACACACATATATATATATATATATATATATATATATGAACCTTGCTGTTTCCCAAAGAGGGGTAGAGAGGGTGATGTGCTCATGGTACGCTCCGTCAGGAGGTTGGAGTAGATCTCAGCAACAAGGGACACACACACACACACACACACACACACACACACACTTGAACGTTTGAACCGCATCAGAGATCCCCCGTGGCTTTTTCGGCGACAGGAAGAGCAAGCGTCCTCCTACTTGACATTTCCTGCCCAGCTGTGAAATTGTTGACATTTCGAGCCATCTTTTATTTTGAAAGAACCCCATCGTCGTTTTGTTTTTTTTGGTAGCGGCGCGTGGAGCCAAGGGCCGGGTTCAAGGCCTCGTCCTGCGTCAGACGTTTGGATTGGTTGGTTTTCTCACAGCCCCGCGACTCCGTCCCCAGAAAGAAGCCCCTCCTGTCAACATGAACTTCCTCTACCGATACTGGCATTTCAACCGTCACCCCGTCCACGCAATCACAATCAAAACAAGGTCAAGTACCGGTTTTGACTTCAAAACTATCGGCGCCGCAGCTGCTAGCATAACATATACCGCCGTATGCAAACTGCGCCGTTGAACTTTTGTCACCACCAGATGGCGCTGCGAGCCGAAGTCTGGACTTGTCCTTTCCATGGAAATTCAAGGGTAGCTTTTGGGGCTGAACCCTGTTCGCCATTGGAGTTGTAGTTTCTTTCGTTCCCATTTGTAATGAGAAGGCTGGCTAGCACGAATGCTAATAAAGATGGAGCGGTCTGTGATTCTAAGATCTGAATTCGTCCTTTCCGTGGAAAGTCAAGGAGAACTCTTCCGGCTAAATGTCATTCACCATGGGAGTTGGAGTTTTTGCAGTTCCCATTTGTGAAGAGAAAGCTCGCTAGCGCTAATGCTAATAAAGAAGGGGCCGTCTTTGATTTTAAGATCTGAATTTTTCCTTTGCGTGGAAATTCAAAGGTAGCTTTTGGGGCCAAAGACCCTTCCCCATTAGAGTTGTAGTTGTTGTAGTTCCCATTTGTGAAGGGAAGGCTGGCTAGCGCGAATGCTAATAAAGATGGAGCCGCCTTTGATTTTAAGATCTAAATTTGTTGTTTTCCTTGAAATCCAAGGGGAGCTATTCTGGCTAAATGTCAATCGCATCGGGAGTTGTAGTTTTTGTGGTTCCCATTTGAGAAGGCTCACAAGTGCTCATGCTAATAAAGATGGAGCCGTCTTTGATTTTAAGATCTGAATTTGTCCTTTCGGAGGAAATTCAAGGGTAGCTTTCGGCGCTAAACGTCATTCGCCTTGGGAGTTGTAGTTTTTGTAGTTCCCATTTGTGAAGAAAGGGATCGCTAGCAGTAATGCAAATGAAGAAATAGTCCTTGAACAGATGTTTCAAAGCGCGGCCACGCGATTATACGAATTAGAAATTCAGGTAATCCGCTGCTAATGAATATGTATCGTGCTTACACACACACACACACACACACACACACACACACACACACACACACACATACCACACACACACACACACACATACACAAACACACACACACACCCACACACACACACACAAACACACACACACAAACACCCACACACTCACAAACTTCTCCAATTACATCTAT
>CAAKHD010010640.1:0-15510 GCA_901007705.1 Fistularia tabacaria
GAGAGGGAAATGTATTGACAGATGCTAGAAGATTGATGGGAAGATGGAAAGAGTACTTTGAAGAGCTGATGAATGAAGAAAATGAAAGAGAGGGAAGGGAAGAAAAGGTGACTATTGTAGACCACAAAGTAGCAGAGATTAGTAAAAGTGAAGTGAGGAGGGCATTGAAGAGGATGAAGAATGGAAAGGCAGTTGGTCCAGATGATATACCTGTGGAGGTATGGAAATGTCTAGGAGAGGCAGCGGTAGAGTTTCTGACTAGATTATTCAACAGGATCTAGTTTTGTATGAGGAAGTCTGGAATAGCAGAGAAATATGTTAGACTGGTCCAGGACATGTTTACTGGTTGTGAGACAGGAGTGAAGTGTGCTGTAGGTGAAACAGAGCAGTTCAAGTTGGAGGTGGGACTTCAACAGGGATCAGCTCTGAGCCGCTTCCTGTTTGTAGTGGTGATGGACAGGCTGACAGATGAGGTTAGACAGGAATCTCCATGGACCATGATGTTTGCAGATGACATTGTGATCTGTAGTGAGAGCAGGGAACAGATTGAGGAAAATCTTGAGAGGTGGAGGTTTGCTCTGGAAAGGAGAGGAATGAAGGTTAGTCGCAGCAAGACAGAATATATGTGTGTGTGAATGAGAGGAACCCGGGTGGAACGGTGAGGCTACAGGGAGTGGACATCAAGAAGTTGGAGGATTTCAGTTACTTAGGGTCAAAAGTCCAGAGCAACGGAGAGTGTGGAAAAGAGGTTAAGAAACGGGTTCAAGCAGCTTGGAATGGGTGGAGAAAAGTTTCAGGGGTTCTATGTGATAGAACAATATCATCTAGAATGAAAGGAAAGGTTTACAAAACAGTGGTGAGGCCAACAATGCTGTATGGTTTGGAGACAGTGGCACTGAACAAAAGACAGGAGGCAGAGCTGGAGGTAGCAGAGATTGAGATGTTGAGGTTCTCTTTGGGAGTGACGAGGATGGATAGGATCAGAAATGAGTCCATCAGAGGGACAGCACAAGTTAGATGTTTTGGAGAGAAGGTCAGAGAAGCCAGACTGAGATGGTTCGGTCATGTACAGAGGAGGGATAGGAACTATATTGGTAGACGGATGCTGGAATGGGAGATGCCAGGCAGGAGGTCTAGAGGAAGACGGAAGAGAAGATTTATGGACGTAGTGAGAGAGGATATAAAGGTCGTTGGCGTGAGAGAGGAGGATACAGAGAATAGGGTTAGATGGAGAGGGTTGATTCGCTGTGGCGATCCCTGAAAGGGAAAAGCCGAAAGGAAAAGAGAAGACAGATGACAGAGTGAGGAAGACGGAGCAAATGTGGAGAGAGAGAGAAACTTGTCAAACATGTCAACACTGTCAGACAAATAAGAAATGAAATTAACTGGACCTAAAGAAATTGAAAAGGGAATGGTGGATTTTTTTTCCTTTTTTATTTAAGCTGTGTTGAGGAAGAAATGAGAGCAAAGATTACACCCAAAAGCTTGAGTAAGGAAAAATGGTGAAGGCTCATGAGCTCAGCAGGGATGGGCTTCATTAAAGTGCCCTCCTCACAACAGGCTTCGACTGCAAAAGTAATGACTGGTGAATTCAGATGTGCTGTGGCAGAGGGCAAAACCATCATGTACCAGATGCCTTCCGGCTCTGGCCCAGAAACAAGGGCGCATGGTGGGGTGCCCTTCCACTGTTTAATATGGATATATAATATTTCTAAATCCTATTAGAAAATTACCTCCATTAGAGACGAAATTCCTACCCCATGTTTCTCCCCACTCCTCTGTCTCTGTCTTCACTCTGTTGGAATATAAGTGAAACTCTTAAGTGAAGATTTTCTAATGGTGGATTTGTACCCTTGTGTGTGTGTGTGTGTGTGTGTGTGTGTGCGTGCGTGCGTGCGTGCGTGCGTGTGTGTGTGTCCACATGTATCAAGGTCCAACTTGCGCTGACATCCATGATCCCTGCGAGCCCAACAGGTGCCATCCATCCTCCCAGTGTCAGGCCTTGCCAGAGGGAGGTTACAAGTGCGAGTGTCCAATGGGACGTGAAGGGAGACACTGCGAGAAAGGTAACCTGATACTGGAGACTCTACCCTCTAGTGTAAATTAAAGCTTAAAATGGGCTTGAAAAGTTCAACTGTCAAGACCCTGTACTTGAGTATCTTTTTAAGCCAGTTTAGAGCCATACATTTTCTTAAACCAGTTCACTGAATGTACCTAATTTTTACTTATTAGGTCTGTCAGGGAAGGAAGGATAGATCATCAGGCTATGTCAAGTATCATTCTACCATTGTCTTTTTTATTTTATATGAAAGAACATCTTGGAACAAATGTAGCTCAAGACTGTCTCAGTGCTGTAGCTCAGTGAAAGACTTTATAGACATTAAAATAAGGGGCTATTATAACAGATCTGAGTGAAATATGGCACACATTGCTTGATTATAAATAAAATACTGAACTACTAAAATGTGTGAGAAATTAAGGCCAACCTGACCAGAGATGTAAAACGTCTTTTTTCTTTAATATAATTCACACTGTAATTGTTCTCTGTATCACAGCATTTTGGTCGGAGGTTGAATAGCATCCTTCCTGATTTTTGCCTCACTTCCTCTCCTTTGCTTTCCACCCGGTGACATTAACTCCCGTCTGTCCTGAATGAAAAAGGGAGATCAAACACTGGAAGAAGAGACACAGGGAGCCTTCAGGGTGGGCAGGGGAAGGAGTCTGTGGGGGGCTTTGGGCCATTCACTGTATCTACTCTGCTATGGTTGTTAGTGTGTAAGCAGCAAAGAAGCCACAGTCTTCCTCCATTTCCTCACTTCATTCCTACCTGCCCACAGGTGTTGTGTTCAAATTTGTTTGTTGCTACTTAGCTCCACATGGCAGACAGGTTGCAGCAGGGGAAAGCTTTGGAACTCAGCTCTGCTGCTTCATCATTAGGCCTTTTGCAGTTGTCGTGTTTTTGAAGTCTTCCTGCTTTTTTCCACACTGCTGTTGGAGATGCTGTCATGAATGTAAGCAGAAGTTGACTTCTTGTGCCACTGATAAAAGAGAATATTGAAACGCACACCGTTAACAAAAGAGAAAGAGCCACCCTAGAACGCACAGGAATACCAAAAACCTTATTGAGAATAACCTCCATCTAATCCCGAGTATCATTTAGCAGGTGATTAAAATAAAGTGAGGTGAAGCAGAATCAATGCTGTGTGAGTGCAAGTGCCTGATCCAAAAAGCTATTTTTCCACAAGAATCAATGAGATGACTAATCGCATCAGTCTTCCCTGCCCACTGTGATTAATGGGGGTGTCCATCAGCGAGAGTGTCAGACAGTGTCCTGTCCAGACAGGAGCTCACAGATAAGTTGAGCCAGGCGGACATAACCTCTGACGGCTGCACAGAGAACTGTTAAAGAGACAGCTAACTCGGAGTCCAGTCATCACAAGTCAAAGGTGAATTAGCTGTAAAATTGTGTGTGCACATTCAGCTGACCCACAGTTGCCATTTCAGTCCTGCCATGCCCTATCAAAGTGGCTCACTGCTATAATATTCAACAGCAAGAACATTTCTCAAGGGTGTTCCAGTAATACTGGATGGCTTACTGTCCTCTGGACTTTTACTCTGCTGCAGTGTGAATCATTACAATTTAGAAATAAAAGCAGGATCACTTAGAATCAGACTGTCCTTGGGAAACTAACTGCAGGGGGGAGAGTTTGAATTTCAGTTCAAAATCCAGTAACATGAACTAATAAATATTCAGACTACTGTGTGTGTCAGAATTTCTGCATCTTTGTGGGACTGATTGTCAGGGTGAACAGTCACTTAATATGTACAAAAATATATAGAGAGAGCTTAATATCACCTATTGCAATTACAACTTATCAGGTAGAAATATGTTGTTGAGCAGAGAATGAGCAAGAAAAGGTCAACTGCAGTAACTATACTCACACTCACCATCCTCTATATGTGGTTGAATTATAATTTGGTGCATTTCAGTAATTTCTCATGATTTATACAAGGTGGAAGAGAACAAGAAAAATCAAAGGAGCAACATCTACAGCAGCACTATTAATCTAATTGAGTTGAGTTGAGTGCAGGATTTCAGATTGTATGTGCTCGACTATTTTTCTCCCTCCTTCATGGTGTTTGCCATCATCATTAGCAGTTCCTGCACAATAGCTAATTAGCTTTCTCATCTCCATCTGTCTTCTTATCCTGACTGTACTATTCAGCTAATCCCAGCCAAAAAAAAAGCTTTCTCGCTGGCTTCATAGGTATACTGTACTTGTGTCTGTGTGTGTGTGTTTATGCGCGCATGTTTGTGCGTGCGTGTGCATGCACAAATCTTGCAGCAGGTTCGCAAACAGTACATGGAACACATGCCCTCAAATTATACTTGATTTCTAATGTCAAGCCACTTGTTAGAACAATAGAACGGTCACTTAGAAGAAATGGGACATCCAGCAGACACAGACTCATCACAAAGACATTAATTTATAAGAAGAGGGCTTGCTAAAATACAATGGTTGCTTTATTTCAATGGTCCCGGCTGTAGTGTTAAACTCCACATGACTCGAAAGGTTCTTTGTTACACTATGGCGGGCTGTGTAATCAGGCTGACGTGAGGGTTTTATATCATTTTTCTGTTTGAATCGGCAAAGAGAAAGACATTATCCGTAAGGTTATGCAAACACAAATCCATCTCATGTTGCTTACAGGTCCCTAAAAGACATAGACTATTAACAGGACCTGAGAATTGATATAATCTCTTTGTTTTTACAGTGGTTGAGAGAAGTGGCGCTTACATGCCTCTATTCAATGGAGACTCTTACCTAGAGCTGAAGGGGCTACATCTGTATGGGCATGATCTACGGTGAGTCCAACAGCGATTGGATTTATTACTGCAAGCTAGATATTGTTAAGTTTTCATAGGCCAAAACGTCACAGAGCTGCCTTGCTCACACCTGAGCTGAATTGACAACAAGAGGGATTTTTATATAGAATGTACCAGTCGACCAGTAAACAATTACCCAGTTTTCTATCATAAATGTGCGTAATACTGTCATTCTGGCCTTTGCATGTGTTTTTATTTTTACATATGCTTGTGTTTGCAGACAAAAGCTCAGTATGACAGTAGTGCTCATGGCCAATGATTCCAGTGGTTTGATCTTTTACAATGGCCAAAAATCGGATGGAAAAGGAGACTTTATCTCTCTGTCCCTCAATGAAGGGATCCTGGAGTTCCGCTACGACCTCGGCAAGGGTCCTGCTACCATCAGGTTAGCTTGAATCATGCAATGAGTTGTGCTGTTGGTTTGTTCCATAGAGAATGAGAGGTTCGTTTGATTTTTCAAGAGAAGATTCTCGAGCTGGAGCTGTGAGCCCAAGTTTTTGATGACATTTTCTGTCTTAATTCGAGGAAATCCTCCGACGGTAAATTAGTGCTGCATCAGCCATGTCATCATTCTGCCTCCCAAAAAATGTGTGACATATCGTAGCTTTCTCTGTAGATGCATCAGGTCATTTTTCTTCAGGGCACAAAAAAAAAAATGGAGCTATCTTGGTCCTTCAGATTCCATGTTGTCTTCTCGAAATACCTAATCACTGTGTCCATGGTGACACAGCCAGCAGCGAAAGAAAAATTGCAGTGCCAGTACTGTACAGTACACACGGTTACATGTAGTTGTTAAAGAAATACTGATTATTTTCACACACATAACTACGAGTGGAACACTTACACTTTTTTGTACAGAATCACAGATGAGTCACTCAAATAGTCATAGGAGTGCAAAAAAAGGTTCCATCTGGTGGAGTTTTAGCCCGGGGGTTATGTTAAATAAACTGTGTCTGTCTCTGATTCAGGAGTAAGGAAGCAATCCAACTAAATGTGTGGAACATCATCAACTTGGAGCGCTCCAACCGCAAAGGAGAGATCATGGTGAACAAGAAGAATGCCGTCCGGGGAGAAGCACCTGTAAGAAAGAGGAAAATAACAAGCTAATAGAGCTGATGGTTGCGTTGCTTTCGGCATGCAGGCCCAGTGGGCCTGAGCTATGCGTCGCCTGTGCCGTATATTATGAATTTGCTTGATCATCATCGTGCTCATATCATATCATTGTCACAACTTATTGTGAGCCCTTTTGTCCTTATGAGTGCTATCTAACTAGCACATTCAGGCATAGGTGAATAACAAAACTTTCCCCTTATACTGATGTTATTGCACAGCAACACACCCTGTGGTTCTGTTTTAGTTTACAGACAGCCTTGCACCTGGCGGATACTAGGAGTATCAGATAGTGTGTGGTTTGTTGCACACAAAAAGCAAAATTAGCTCTAGCAGCTACAGTCTGATAAATTCTGGTGTCTAGCGGAAATAAAGGAGATATCGGCAGTAGGAGGAGCATCATGCAAGTCTTTAGCCTCTGATCTAAACAAATAAAGAAGCTACATGCTTGCAAATGAAGGCGATCTAATAGTCTGATAAGCCTGTTAGTCATCCAATTATATTAAACAGGGTAATTTGTGATCATGAATCTGCACTCTGTCAACACTATTCGTCCCTAAGATACAGCACTGTTTTTTTTCCTTCTGTCTCTCTCTCTCTCTCTCTCTCTCTCTCTCTGCTCTGTCCTCTCCCCACTGCCTGCCATCGCCTGTATAGTAATTGTGTTTTACTCCAGCAACAGAGGCAGAAAATCTTATTAAAAGAGGAGAGCAAGAAAAAAGGGGGGTGGAGGTCTGAAGGGACAAGACGAGCTAAGACTAGTTATGGAGCTCAGTGCAGAGACCAAATCCAGCATAGCTCTCAGCTAATTCTCTCCACCTCTAAGAAGTGGGAGGGAGTTACAGTACGCTTTGCTCAAACAAGCTCATATCATATCAGAGGTGGTCACACAGAGGCGCACGTTTGGATGAACAATATATTGCATGCTGGGAGTGTTCATCATATCAAAGACAGCCCAAGCTGTCAACATGATGAAGCATATGCTTTCAAAGCATATAGGTACAGATAGAAGAAATCAAAATCTACTTCACCTCTCATAGAATGGCAGTAGCCTGTGAGTAAGATTGGGTTGAGGTACATTATTCATAGTCTCTCATCCGTAAAGTTTTCTTTTCATTATTTTTTAATGACACCATCTGCCTCATGCATGGCCTTTTAATTTGCGTTATCTTATTTACATTGACTTAATACTAACTACACATATGTCTTTATGTGTACTTATATTGTCTATATCCAAATATGTAGAAGCAGGAAGGGACAAGCCAATGTATTTCATAATATTCATTGCACTTCCATGTGCCTGCAGCTGTGTTTAGTATTCTCAATGTCTGCTTTACTTGAGGGCCAGGCAATATATAAGTATATTTATACTGTCATCCGCGCTGTCTTCCATCATAGATTCTTTTGAATACGTCACATTTTTATGTACAGCTCATTGAAAGTCAAGATACACTGATGTAATTTTTTTTTATTTACTTATGTAATATTTACTTAATTACTCCAATTTTGCTTGGTTAATCAGCAATAAATCAAGGAATAATGATATGGGAAATTGGCTGTTGCTATTCAAACTAGTAACAATTCAAAATAACCTTGCAAGACAAAAAAATAGAGAAATAGTAAGAACCCAAATGGTCTAAATATTGCTGAATTCAGGCTAGTTGTCAACCAGCAACTTCAATGAAAGAATCATGGAAAAATTCCGTTTTTCAGACATCATTGACCTTATAGGCCCTAAGAAATTGTTTAAAATTAACAATAAAGAGGCTAAGAAATGAGCAATCATCAGAAATTGCCACATTGCCCAGCCCTATTTTGTATGCAAGTTTACATGAAAGTACTTTGTGTGCATGTTTTGTAGGCTTTTAAACTATCTGAGCTCTGCATGCCTCGCACTGCACTTACTAGTCTTCCCAGAATAACTCTCCCAATCTTTTTTTTTCCTCTATGATGTGCTGTCTGGAAATAAGAAATCACGCAAGGTAATGAGCCCATATTTCATTTGAGCCGTTCACTTCATCCTTTCAACAAACCATCAGTTTGTCCATGCTGCAACGGCACATATGGGTATTTCAGCATGATGGCGGGCACAATTTAAGGATCCAGCTCTGTAAAAACTTTGTTTTTTCATTAGTTTATACATGCATACTTACCCAGCACTGAAGAAATCAGTTTGGCTTTCACTTCGGTCCATCTGCTGCGGGGGTGGAACAGGGTGTGAAGGTGGGTTGTAGGAGGGAAAGGAGGCCGTCATCTCTGTGAAGGCCATTGTTTTTAGCAACAAAGAAGTGTCTTCATTAGATTGGCGTAGGAGGGGATATTACGCCGGTACTGTGTGTCTGCCGAAAGTGAGAGCAAAGACAGAGGAGGCAAGCAAGCAAAGTGAAGAAAATACACCATAGGAGACAATGAGGTGCCATGCCAAGCTGGGTTATTCTTTTGTCTGCTCTAACTTTTATATAAACAGGAACAGTATCATAAAGTCGCTCACTCTTTCACCCACTCACTTATCCATGACAGCACATAATACTTGCTGTACATTACCGAACAAGAATCACTCCATGGAACCTCTTTCATGAGGTGCAGGTAATTGAGTGTTTGAGACTAAACAGAACAACATGAAATGAGATGAGAGATGAGATGTACTTTAATGATCCCATGGTTGGGAAATTGTTTTGCACAGCGTAATTGAATGAAGTCTCATTTTAGTGTCACAGAAAATTATGTTGTTACATCATACTCTCAGAGAATCATATGATAAAGTAATCAATTAGTCCAACAACAGTTTTACATATCGAACCTTTACTCATTGCGTAAATGCATTCCATAAAGATAAGATAAGATATTCGGGTGTTGCAGCAGCAACATTAGAGAAAGGGGAAAAAAAAAAGAAAAGAAAAAAAAACAGGAAAGATAAATACACACATATGACAGTGCAAACACATATGCACATAAGTCACCATACATTGCACACACACGTATACATACATTTTTACACACATACCCATACCTACATAGATATATGCACATATACATATACACATATACACAATATACACATGCACATATATACATACACATAAAGGTACAGAGGTTGCTGTCCTGTCATTGATTTGCTTAACTTAATCAGCAGCCTGGGCTTGGCCCACCAACTTTGGCCACCCCCCACCCCTCCGGGCCCCCCCATCTCTGCTGGATGCAGCTCAAGGTGCAGTGACACAGCCCAAGTCTCCAGCCAAGCAGGACTGCTTTCTGCACTCCAAATCTCATCCTAAATAAAAGCCAAGGCAGTGCCAGGTTGCCTGCAAAAAAGCCTGTTTATTTGGCCTCTTCAATTCTGGCCCCTTCTATCATTTTTCCAGCAATTAACTCCACTTTACCCCTCAGGCAATTACTGGCCTACATAAAATAAAAATCATTAATTTCTTCTTTCTGAAGTGCGATAGCTCCTCTGTGCTAAATAAGCACATGGCACCTTGCTAATGCAAGCTATTGTCCCAAAGGTTTGGTGGAAAGAATCAAATTTCATAGCCCTCTACCATGTTAATTAATTCCAATTAATGTGTCTCTACATTCAGCTGTTTCAAAGGTCACTGCTTATTATCAGTTATTCATTAGAAGTGTCTTTTAAGAACCGTCCGTATCTCAGGTGCAGCCTGATCCTGGTGTCCCTTTGTAGTCTTTTTATGTATCACAGATACAGGATAATTGACCACTCTTTTGCGAAACATAGAAATCAATTATATCGTAAAGTATCAGCTGCAGTGTGGTGGAATGAAAATGGGAAATACATTTAGACCAAGTAACACCTACGATGTGGATGTGGAAAATTTTGATGGCTCAATCGATACGGCTGAGACGAGTCTGCAAATCTAGTACATTAATGTTACCCTTTATATGGATGCAGCTTATTTCATGCTCCCAGTACACAAACACTGACTGAATTAAAACTATAACAGTCATGTCCTTAATCGATAACCTTGCAAGCAATTACAGAACAGGTATGGAAAAGATCAAACTGGACTACTTTCAACAAAAATGTGGAATCTTATCATGTTTGTTCACCATCTGAAACCACTTTGCATCCTGTGTCATCAGAATCTGCACGTAGATCTTAACCTGAAAGAGTCTCTGTTTGTTGGTGGAGCTCCAGATTACAGCCGACTAGCCAGAGTGGCTGCACTCACTGATGGCTTCAAGGGAACAATCCAAAAGGTAAATGTTTAAAAGAACCAAGTTCTTAAAAGCGTTATGTCACGCTGTGTGTTTAGGCTGCTAATGTTTTGTTTTTTTTTATTACTTTATTGCCTTTGGGATCACGTGCTCACAGACAAAGTTGCAAAGTAAAGCAATAAGTTATTAGCTGTCCAGCTGTCACACTGCAGACCCTCAGACTTGTAATTTCCGTTATAAGCCCACACGGACAGGCAGTGGCTCTGCTTGTTTTGGATTAGCATGTACTAATAATAGAATACACATCTGAAGTCTCTTCATTTTGCTTTTGTCAGATCTTTCCCTGACAGGCTTCCAGTTTTTTCTCTTCCTGTGAAAAGCTCATCTCTTAGTGCCAAAAAAAACCACTAGAACAAAGGGAGGATGTTACTGTTCACACAAACTTGTCATTAGTCCTCCTGTGCAAACTTTCTCCCGACAAGTTCAAGCAAATCAAAACCTTAAGTGTGGTGTTTGTTATTTGTGGCCTTTTGGGAGCAGTTAATTATGAGCACTGCATTTTCATTTTGGTTTACGGTTTAAAATGGTTGTTGTGTAAATCCCATGTAGATATTGTCAAGTTCATGTTACGCTAAAGAACAAGGGAAAAGAACACATATTGTTTGGTCATATAATAGGGGCTCTAATTTAATGATAACTCAATGAAGAAGAAAAAAACAACATGCTTGTTAGGAGTATTAAAATGTGATCAGATAAATGTGACAACAAAGGTAATGGCTCATAAATAAGTCCTACAAGAATGTAACAAAGGATAAATAAAGGTTAAAAAGAACCATCAAAACCAAATCATTGGCAGTGCAATAATTACATTTATGCGAGTTACATGAATGCAAGGGGCTGAAAATGAGTTTTGAGAAGGGTGCTTATGAGTACATAATTGCCATTCCAGGCTTGCATGCAGGTTAAGGCTCATCTGAATAGATTTTATCAAGAAGGAAAAACAAATGACTACATAAGACTGAGGGATACAAATGTAGCTTCAATGGCATTGTCAAAGAAAATTTGACAGCCTAATCGTAGCAGAAATCAAGTATGTCCTTTGAGATTATTATTACATGGGAATGTTACACATGTAACATGTAATTGCAACTACCAACTAGATGCAATAAAAAAAAAAATCTCCAAAGCTCCTGCCTCTAACTGGTTGTAGTTGTTGGTCATAGTAGTAGTTAAAGTAGTCATAGCTGATTCATTTGTGCTGTTTCATTCCTGTCACTGGCAACAATACATGTGTCTAATGTTTTTAGACACATGTTTTTAATGTAGTTTTGCTCGATTGCTTTACTGGGAAACATACCGCATACCACAAATTATCAATATGCAAGCATCAGGAAACCATGATAATCTTTGACTTTAAGTCTCAGTCGTAAAGTGAGAATATCTTCGAGATCTTGAGGATCATATTCTCATAATTGACCAATCGCTCTTGAACATAACAACACCATACCACAGTGGTTTTCACATGCTTAACTGTATCTATATAGCTATTTAGACAACCTGTATTGTGCATACAAGACTGCTTAACCTCCTGCTTCCTGCTCCCAGATCATTCTGATGGGTACACCTATTCTCAGAGAGGAGAACGCCTTGCACTCCAGCAATGTGGCAATATTCCCAAATCACCCGTGTTCCCGGGAGCCCTGCCACAATGGTGGACGCTGCAACCCCCAGCTGGACACCTATGAGTGTGTTTGCCTCAGTGGCTTCTCTGGGGGACACTGTCAAAACAGTGAGTTTCTATCGGCTCACCTTGATCTTGAATGAAGATATATTCTATTCCTCTGCATGTTTCAGGGCCGCTTTAGAATTTCAATGCTTAAATATGTGTACAAATCATTATGATAAGTGTAAGCCCACGGCAATACTTGTGGCAATGTGCATTTCCAATGAGCTGTACAAAGTGTTCTGCTTCCTCATCCAACATTTCATTGGTTGTGTTTGAAAGGATAAGTGTTTTGGCAGCTTTTACAGGATAATATAAGTGTGGCTGAAATGATGCCTTGTTCTGCACCCTGCCTAAAAATTGTTTTGTACTCTGCTTTGTCTTAGCCGAGTTCTAATGGGTAATGATTTCAATTATAATTAAAATAACCATGGAATGTTCTTTTAAACATTGGCATGATGTGAATACTCCATCTAAATATGTATATATATATATATATATATATATATATATATATATATATATATATATATATATATATATATATATATATATATATATATATATATATATATATATACACACACACACACACACACACACACACACACACACTGCTGTACCATTAACCTTATTCACATGTCTGACTGACCCTTTTACATTAATTAAATCTAAAGATGCCCCACCCAACATAACACTCCCTTTCGCTCTGATAACTGAACCCTCTGTCTTATTGATTGGTCTGATGTCATCCCGCCCCTGCCTTTACAGCGATTTACGAGAAGTCGGCTGGAGAGGCGGAGGCCATTGCCTTTGACGGGCGGACCTTCATCGAATACCATAACGCTGTTACAAAGAGGTATGAAAGAGAACAAGGCAGTGTCCCCATCTATTTTACCTCATCCAGCGTCTCGTTTGTAATAGCTATTATCCCAATATCTTTGTCGATATATCCTTACGCCTGGTGAGCTGCGTTGATGATAGTGTCAGTGCAAGGGCTACAGGGGGAAGTAAACGCCTAACTAATAGCTCCTCCTCTTTTCCAACGGTAGTCCTTTCCTGCTTTTGACAAGCTTTTACAAAATAAGAGAGGCATTTAACAATCACAGTGTTGCCCTGAGCTTCTTCGATTTGGTCTTTGGTCCCCTGCTGAGTAGCTACTGACACTGAAAAGAAATTCCATATGATGTCTTATTTTCTTTTAACAGCCTATTTTAAATATCCAAGTGATTACTTTGTATAGAGCCTACATCAAGAGACATGATGCCTGCAGTTTTGTTGATTTTTTGGAGGGGATTGGGGTGATGTTTTATTAAAGGGTGCAGGCCATGACATAAAGGATATAAAGATACATTCTAGAAAACCCTGTCCCATTTCTGGCAATTGAAAAGACATTTTTAGTCACCCATCCGTCCATCCATCCATCCATCCGTCAAGAAGGCTGGCAGGAGAGTGCCTGCAGATTGACATGATCAAAAATGTTTATGTGATGAACCTGAAAAGACATCAAGCATACGGCTTCATATCTTTGTCTCACAGCTCTTCACACAAGTACTAAGATGTGTGAAAACCAGACTACAGCCTGCTGATCACACACACAGTAACCTGCAGCTGGCAGGAGAAGTCTGTCTTTCTGTGTATCTTTACTGTCTGTCTCAGCATTTCAGTTGTTCGTCCTTTGTTGTGTCTTTCTGTCTGCTGTGCTTGTCTACATTTTGTCCGATCTCATATAAATGTCCTTAACTGTCTTTCCTTTTCACTAAAGCCAACTGACCAATGAGATCCCAGAGTAAGTAGAATTTATGATTGGGTGTTTCCCCAGCTTCAAATCAAGCCCGACTAACAACAAAGGCCATTTCGATAGTTAACCCAATTGAAAAGATTACAACACTTTTAGTTCCCCAGCATATTTGTGTTCACACACAAATCATCTCTACTGCATATGTCCTCATCAAAGCTCCATATCCATAATTCAATATTACCGGTTTTATAATTTTCAAGTAAATTTTGCAAAGTCATTAGATCCATTTTTCCCAGAGCAAAGGGACGCATGAATATATGCATGATAAGCATTGTGTTCACACCCTGGAGAATATGAATTGCTCTACCAAGATTGTGCAATATTTTATGCATGGTTGTATCTCAATCATAAACAAAATTAATTACCATGCACTTTATATTGAATGGCATTATCTGCTCTGAAGAAAATGAAGGAGACCGCTTGAAAACAACAAGAGGAAGATGCACTAACGTATTTTCTGGTGCCTGTATAGTTCCTGTTCCATGACAGGGGGAAAGCCCTGTTTCATGACTTGGTTTATTAAGGGTGTTCTTCTTGCTCATTAGCTTGGTAAGTAACCCCTGATAAAAATTCCCACAAAAGCAGGGAAGCAGAATCCAGTTCATATCTCTAAGTTGACTGGATTCAGCCCAGAGTCATCTTTGCTGGAACTTTGGTCATTCCGTTTTTATTTTTTTGCCAGATGTCAAACTGTTATTATGAATAATTACAGACTTGGCTATATAGAGAGGCAGTGACATGTTAATCACAGATTTGTCTCCCTTTTGTAGATTAGACCTCCCATTGAGATCTCCCCAGCGTGTAGCCATGGGCATCAATCTCACTTAGCAGGAGGGGACAGTGGTCCTTGGAGCCAGACTGTCAAAAGTTTAATGGATGTCACATTTAGCAAGATACGATAAGATAAGATAAGATAAGATAAGATAAGATAAGATAAGATAAGATAAGATAAGATAAGATAAGATAAGATAAGATAAGATAAGATAAGATAAGATAAGATAAGATAAGATAAGATAAGATAATACTTTATTGATCTCCATAAGGGATATTCGGGTGTTGCAGTAGCAACATTAGAGAAAAAGAAAAAAACAGGAAAGATGTATAGACACATATATCAGTGCAAACACATTTGCACATATGTCACCATAAATGCCCACACACACGTTTACATACATATATGCACACACATACCCGTACCTACATAAATGTATATACACATATACACAATATACAAAAACACATTTACACATCGATAGCACAGTACCAAAATAAGCGTGAAACTAAGCAAAAGGTATGCCAATCAATGCTGAATGGTTTGATTTTGTCGAGGAATTTAATAAATATCTTGAGAGGTCATTACGTGATGTTTGAGGCCGAAATATCGGGCACTCACCTTAAGTTAATGTCTCAGATACTATTTACAGCGGCCTTTGATCACATCTCACACTCTCCCCATCCGTGAATGCTCAGGTCGAGCTTCCTCAAGATCCATTATTTCAATGACAAATCATATCTAGCAATGACTCCATAATTGTATGGCTCTTGACCCCATTTTTTGACAATGGACAAATTTCTCTCGTTCACTGCCTTCCACCTCTAGACAGAAGTTAATTGCCACTGCTCTGTGGCGTACTGCCCCATAAATATAAAATAGTTGTCCAATAATAGGCAGCTTACTTAAATAAGCCTTTGTACTGGTGCACTCACTGACTGTGAATGTACTTAAGCTTGTTGCACATGTTCAGAGAATGCTTGATCCTAGGGCATTTTGGCAAATTGATCCTGGTGATTCCCTGGGAAGATCGGAAGAGCACA
>CAAKHD010010640.1:17708-41933 GCA_901007705.1 Fistularia tabacaria
TGGATGGTGGGTGGATGTTTGTTTGATGGTTTGGTGGTTGAGTGGATGTATGGATTGATGGTGGATGGGGGCATGATGGATGGTGGTTGGATGGTTGATGGATGGATGGATGATGGATGGATGGATGGATGATGGATGGATGATGGATGGATGGGTGGAGGGATGGATGATGGATGGATGGATGGATGGATGATTGATGGATGGATGGATGATGGATGGATGGATGGATGGATGGATGATGGATGGATGGATGATGGTTCGATGGGTGTATGGGTGGACGGGGGGTGAGATGATGGATGGATGGATGATGGGTGGACGGATGGATGATGGATGGTTGGATGGATGGATGGATGGATGGATGGATGGATGGATGGATGATGGATGGATGGATGGATGGATGGATGGATGGATGGGTGGAGGGATGGATGGATGGATGGATGGGTGGAGGGATGGATGATGGATGGATGGGTGCTCCACCTGTGTGGGAGAAGCAGGACCCTCAGCAGCTTGCCGTGGTCTTCTGGCCTGACCTTCTGGGAGGAGACCATCTGGTCGGCCACCTGCTGGTAGATCCCCTGCAGGCCTGACGTCCTGAGGTCCAGAAGCACCACCCCTGGACACATCATCACAGGCACTGACCAGCTGCTAGAAGGTAGCTTGGTGAAGGTTCTGCTCGGAGAACCGGGAACGGAACCGTCCTCTGATCCTCCACCAGGGGGCGGCAGAGCTCCACCCACCCTGCGAGATGGTCTCCCGGAGCTCCAGCAAAGACCTGAAGGCCAGCGTGGAGATGCGGGTTGTCCCCTGCAAATCCTCCTCCTCCTCCTCCTCCTCCTCCTGGAGGGCCCGGCGGGCCGTGGACCTCCACAGAAGATCCTGGTTCTGGTCCAGGACCAGCTCCTCCAGCTCCACCACCACCTGCACACACACCTACAACTCCATCAACAGGAACAGCATCACTCTGGACCAGCACCTTCAGCACCTTCAGCACCTTCAGCACCTGACACACACACACACACACACACACAAACACACACACACACACACACACACACACACACACACACACACACACACACACACACACACACACACACACACATATAAACACAGGAGGATGTAGTCAAGCTCAATGTTAGGAATGAAAACAGCAACCAGCTCAGACTGTGTATCCTGATTCTCATCAAAATCACCGTAAGTACAGTCCTTCTGCAAATCCCCTACCTTTTTAATCTTTCGTTTATATGAACCTAATGGCCTAACTACTACCAGTGAGTCACTACAGTCACTTAGTTTTATGTGTGTTCTTTGACTTTTATTTAAAGGTTCTAAAGAATCTCCCAGTACAAAGCTTGGCCTCACAAGCATTTTTTTTTGAATGATGGCATCAGATAACTGTTAAACTGTAACTTTAAATATAAATAATTGTAAGTCATTTTTGATGTTTTGCAAGTTGTTTTTTTTACTTACATCTTCCTGAGAGGCAAGCAGACAAACCTCTGCACTGAAAAAATCAGAGCTTTGCAGATCTCTGCAGCCCCCTCCCATCCAACCAATTTGATCTCCAAACAGTGGCTTCAATATGTGCCAATAACAAGCTGGTGTCCCAGAAAGGGCAGCTGCAATATAAGGATCGGCCAACAACTACTGAGGAACAGGCGTGTCTATTGTGATGCAGGGCATTGCTTTCAACGCAACACGGCCACCAAAATAGATTGAAAGATGTAAACGTTTGTATTTGGAAGAGATGAACAACAACAAATGTCATTTCACAGTGAAGTAAATGTTCTTGCTGGACTTCACACATCAGTGCAACATCACATCTCCCTTTACCCTGACAGATTGTTCCATTACATGTCACCTCCCTTACTGGTTGTTTGGTTACACCTTTTGTCTCCATTTGGTTGCATTTCATTACTCTGGTCGGTCATAGAGCCCATCAATTTTGCTACAACTGCTTGACCGAGGTCAAATCTGGGAAAGGAAACAATAATTTTCGTTACATGACTTACAAGACTGCAGAACATAAAAGCCACTTTTGCTGTGTGAGCTGATATTCAAACTTTGATGACACATTTTCACCTCTATCCCCTGCCTGAATCCTGTCCTTCTTATCCGCACCCCTTTTGTCATATAGAAATCAGAATAAGCTCAGTAAACTACTGTTATAATCCAAAGCACAATGGTGTTGTCAACTAAAATCTATTTTTTTTTGCAATAAATAACCAGCAATTGCAGCCAAGTGTAATAATTTAAAAAGCTTCTTTTTTAAGAGAACATTATAATTTTGAAGAATGAGTAACAGCAAAGACCCCTTTAATCACATATGTGACTATAAATTTCACAATGATTCGCTCTGTAAGTGTGTCAACTGCCTTAAGGAGTAAAGCTCAGTGTAATGAATGACATCAGGATATAACTAAGGTGTATACTGTTTCTTTGTAGCGAGAAAGCTCTGCTAGTGAACAAGTTTGAGTTCAGCATCCGGACCGAGGCAACACAGGGCTTGGTGCTGTGGAGCGGAAAGGGCGTGGAGCGCTCAGACTACATCGCCCTGGCAATTGTGAACGGACACGTGGAGATGACATACGATCTGGGATCCAAGCCTGTGGTGCTGCGCTCCTCTGTGCGTGTTGACACCAACGGCTGGATACGCATCAAGGCCAGCAGGTAAGCTGCCAGATGACAGGTAGTCATGGATTAGGAGTGAAAGCACTTACAGTTAGACCAGGATTACGCATAATCCATATTATATTTGTGTAGCTGCAAACTGTGTGATCGCTTGCATGAATTCTGCGCCGAACAGCGATCCCCCGCACTGATATGGTTGTGATTAGTTTCATATCAAGGTTATTTTCATGTCTTGTCATGCATGACAGTGACATATTGCTGATCAAAATGCAAAGATGCATGAATGAATGTTCAGAAAGTAAGAACATGTGCCAACATCAAAGCACATTTCGGCATATAATTGGAAATGTACACGTCAGTAATGCTTTATGTCATGCTTTATATAGTCAGTTTATTATTTGCGTACTATTTGGGGACATTTGGATCACATTGGAATGGTATTTTTGCATTTCTAATATCCTGTTATAAGCAAATCGGTGATTGCACCATTCAAATTAAGATATGAAACAAGTAGATTAAATAAAGTAGAAATGCAGTTGCAGGGCTTGAAATTTGTTTCATCACATTTATTTATGACCATGGAAAATATTAATGAGATTTTATAAACTGAATTCCATGTCAGCTGCTACTATTCATTTATTACCTTTATTTTTTCTATATCCTGAATTCAAAGTCATTAACTGAAAATGTCATCCTGAGTATACCTGCGGGTTTATCATTATTCCCTGGGTACTGGTAGTTGTTATTGACGGCAAAAACATACATTCCATGTGTATATACAGTACATGGATCAAAGGTTGTCGGCTTTTCCCACTGAGTTGTCACATGAATGGATTCCTTCATTAGAAACAGATTGGAACTGCATGACCCATTTAACACCTTCAGCCTTATGTGTTGAGCATTCGCTTCCAGTTCCAATGTGAATGGTGGTTTGGGAATAATTTGATTGGTATCCTGTTATAAGCCACGAATAGTCGATTCTGGAGAACATCCATGACTTTCTGCAAGATGACATAATTTGCTGGTTTTTGGTGCAACGTAGTGCGTCATAAACAAGAAAGCTCTCCGATGGACCTCTACTTTACCGTTCAAACCATTCCTAACTAATTCTTAAGTGTGTGCTAATACTGAGCCCTGTACCCGAATGAATACTGCTCTAACAGCATCTTTTAGCTGTTAGACAGGCGCATTTCAAACGCTCGCTTGGCAAAGGCAGTTATGAGTGCTTAGTGTGCTGGCCATAGAGCACTGGAGTCATGATGCTTCAGATTAAATGAAACTCACAATTTGCAGCTATTCAGTGTAACGTTCATGCACCAGAGCAAGTTCCATACTGCAGTGGTCCTCTCTTCTTTCTCCTCCTCAGAGCACTTCGGGACGGCTCTCTACAGGTCGGCAATGAGGCTCCAGTAACAGGTTCATCGCCTTTGGCAGCTACCCAGCTGGACACAGATGGAGCACTATGGTTGGGTAGGTGCCAAAAAATGTTTATAAAAAATAAAATGATAGTGTGAATGTACATATTTTGACATTTTTCGTACTTTTCATCTAAGGAAGTTGTGAAGACTGCCATAAATAAACAATGATCTTATTGGGAATGCACAGAATAACATTGCAGTTGGTGCAAAAAAAGCTGTCTGAGCTTATTTTGGTACTAAGTAGAGAAATGAAAGGCTATCTGACTAAATCAGAAGTTGCCTTTGCTCGAGAAGGCAAAATGTCCAAAGTCTAGCTGTTATCTACCTTGAGTTCAATTTGGTTTCCACTTGAATCAGAAAAGTCTGTTTTCGAAAAACACATGGGAAGAGAGGATTGAACATTCAGTGGAAATAACATTGACGAGGGGTTCTGACACAGAGTCAAATTATTTAAAATGCGCTGCACGAGGTTACCGGAATGGTGGGTTTGAGAGGGGGAGCAGCCAGAGTGACATTTAAAAGACACGCCACTTGTCAAGGCACACTCAGGTGTACACATACACACACACATGCGCACACACACACACACACACACACACACACACACGCACAGCAGGGCAGTGCAGTGAAACAGGTGCCAAGTGAGCCCTGCAGCAAAAATACATAATCCTCATACAGCCCTCCCAGCGAGAGCACCTCTCCTTTTTAAATCCCCTTTCAATGTTCATCATTAATTCATCTGTAACTCGCATGAAATTAGCCATGTCGATCCCTGATTCAAAGGAGCGAGATCTGATTAAAGAGGGCAGGAACAGGGGATGTAAAGAGCTCAGCGGGATGTGAACTCTCAACCTGCAAGATTAAAAGAGTGAAACATGACCTACACTGAGATGGGAAAAATTGGGGAAGGGGGCGCAAAGTAGAAGAAGTGGAGGAAGAAAGTGAAAACATAGGAAAGAAAAGCAGCAAACACTAAGGCAGGTACAACATCAAAAACAGGAGCTACTTCTCTCCCAGTTCAAAATAGCTCATAAATATGTGAATGTAGATGTTCTCTGCTGATAAATGGAGAGAGATGACTATTTTGGCTCAAAACATCATCAAAGGGGGAAAGTCGCCGCCGCACTTCCAATAATTAGGTCATCACATCTCCAAGACACTCTGAAATGAAGTTTAGATGATTTAAAACAGGAGGGAAAAGTGCAAGAAAAATGAAATTAAAGATGGAAAATGGGGTGACTTATTCACTTTGAAGTACAAACCCAAGCTATTTTCATATTAATCCTTTTTTATATATATATCTCCTGTCTCCTGTTTTATCCTGATGGATAAAAACACAATAAGGGAGTTACTTTTATGCACATCTAAGGTGCTTTCTGATGCATCCATGATGCTACTTTATCAATTTAATATACACAATTTGTTCAGAAAAAGGGAATAAATTTGCAGTTTGTAGCTCAAAGTTGCTCACCATGGCCTACAAAAAGTGCAGCAACTGCTAACTAACCACATGATGGACAGGTGACGTCAGAGAAGCAGCAATGAGCTGTAAGAGTTTAACACAGAGACAAATTAAACATTAGCAGGATATCAAGCATTCAGAATTTTAAACTCCTGTCACCAACTTTCATTTGCCGCACATTTTCAGCCCTTTATGCACCATGTCAAATTAAGCGATCCGCTTTAGTTTTCAGTTTATGTTGCGCAGGAATCTTTTCTATTTGATCACAGTGACAAATATGAGGGCTCATCCTTTCTGTCAGCGAGTTTCATCTAACAAAATACCGTGTGATAATACATGACAAGTAACTTAAGTAAAAGGAAAACATGTGTCTGCTGAAATTTTAGAAGGCTTAAAGGTTGTTTTTTTTCTAGTTCAAATTTAAATATATACCTTGTCTCCATCCTTATGTTGAGAAAAGTTAACTGTCTCATTTTTTCTTAAAAACTCTGTCATTGCAGGGACTGAGTTTATCGGTGTACTCCACCCAAAAATCCCATCCCTAGTCAAGAATCTTGGTATCTTTCTTTTACATGACACTTGACCATCATTTTTTAGAAAGTCAGCCAAGTTCTATTTACAACATAAGGAAATGTACCCCTCTCTTTCTTTAGTGCCTTTACGCCTGCTGAGTCCAAATCTCTGCCGCCAGACTTCTCACTGCACTTGTCAAAGTTCCCACATCACTGCTATTCTTGTTTGGATCCACCAGCTTCCTGTAATATTTAGAAATAAACACAGGATGTGGCTAATCAGATATAAGGCGCATCATCGTCCCCTGAATTTCAGTGACCCCTGTCTCTTCTGCTACATCACAATTGCATTGATCATCCAATCCCAGTTCTCCATCTGCAAAATCAAAAGACGTCGGCTTTGCCTTCCTTTCCTTTTACCATCTCAGTGGTGACACCTCCTCACTCTGAAATAAATTTTTTAAATGACTTATTGAAACCCAATAATGTCAGCATAACTTTCTCTAACCCCTCTGTGAAATAGATTAGTTCATTCATTTTGGGTTTCGTTTTGTAAAATTATTAAATTTAAAAGCATTTTGTTTATGTTTTTTTTTTTACTTTACCAAATTAACATTTTTTCCAGTGTTGAGCCTGTATGTGCGTCTAGGGTTTTGTTTAAAATATGCAGCTTAGCTTATTATATTATTTGTATTCAACAATGAGTGTCTGATTTATTTGATAATTTTTTTCCATATTTCTGAATTTTAACTCAACACTCTTAAGACTAGGCAGAATTTGTTGTCCCAGTGGGTAATTGCTATCCAATCACATGTCGTGATATTCATTCCAATGTGTGTGGGGCTTTTAATAGTAGCTGATTAGTCATACCATTAACCTGTGTCTCTGTGTCCCCTCAGGTGGCCTGGAGGAGCAGGGGGTAGCACGTCGATTGCCTAAGGCCTACAGCACCGGCTTTGTTGGCTGCATCAAGGATGTGATCGTGGATGGCGTGGAGCTCCACCTGGTGGAGGATGCCTTGAACAGCCCACAAATATATCACTGTTCAGCCGCCAAATAATCAGGCAGAGACAGAATATTGAGATAAATTTTAAAAAACACACAAGAAATCCTCCCACCCGCACCCTTCATAGCGCCCATGTCTCCTGCTGTAATTATTTTCTATTTTTGTATACTTTTCATCGCTTTTTATATGGAGAAAAAATGAATATGTTGTTTTAATTTTTGTTTTATATATTTTGTTCCCTTTTTTTTAACTGGTTAATCTGTTCACGTTTTTTTTTTTTTCTTTAGTGGCCCTTCATCTCTTTCAAAATGCAGGCATCTCAAGGCAAAAGATATTCCTCATGTCAGTTTTGTTGATTTAAAACAACCACCACCTTAAAAGAAAGAAAAGCCTGCTCCTTTTCCCTTTTGATTACTTGAACTCTGGTGGTCTTCGCTGATGATCTCTGGTTACTACCTTGTCTTGGTGCCATATCTATTGTTCACATTCCCCAAGCATGGCTTTTACACTCATGAATATATAAATGTACATTCCCATGTGGGAGCCGGACACAGTGTGCAGCGCTTTGAAGCTTCAGCCAGCTTTGCGTTGACAGTCGAGGAACTCTGCATTCAGACCCCAGTAGCCCACCCTGTTTTCCTAATGGGACTAACAAGACATCAGTCAAGCTGCTACAGTGCGAAAGTACACGGTCGAAACCACTCATCACTCTTGCCATGCTACAGCGCCAAAAAAAGGAGAAAACTCTCCCCTCGATCCGAATCCCATCAGACGCTTTAGTTTTGAAATATGACTCACTAACACTGCAGCGCGACATGACGGAGAGAGCGCTACGTTCCACAATGACTCGCGCATCATTAGTCATAAGTCAAGACATGAATCATAGACATAAATAAATGTTATAAATATAGAGTATATAAATAATACCTGAGACTGTGAATATGTAAGATGGGTTCTCTTTGGAGAATTGTGCTTCTCATGTACTATTGTGCATTTTGTTTTACAGTCAGCAGATGAACTTATGATCACCACTATAAATGCATGCACTTCTGCAGTGTTGGTTTGAACCAGATTTTTTTTTTTCTCTTTTTACTTAATCCACATTTCATTATAATTCTAATTGATGAAAAATGTGTTCATTTTTTGTCTTATTCCTACTGATGTGATTTCAGAAACCACAGACCACAAGGAAGTATTTGTTCATTGTCTGTTTGTTTGTTTTTTTGTTCTTTTTTTCCGATTTTTTGGGGGGTAGCAGTTAGTGTTGAAGGACCTTGAATGGTGTTCCTATATCTGACCTTAAGGAGGTGCTGAAAGCAAAGACTGAAGAAAAGAAGCAGCAGAAAGGAGGAGAGGAAAGATCTTTTCATGGAAAAAGCATCTTATCTTGGGAATGTCCTGCCAGACAACACTCACTTGTCAACTTAAGCGGAAAAAGACAAAACTTTTTCTTTTTTTATTTGACCTTGGAACATTCCTGGAGGAATCATTTTTTTGGCTATTGGGAGAGAGGGTGAAAAAGAAAGGAGAGAGACTGATGTTGTTGTGACCTTTTGAAGCCATAACAGCTGCAAAAATTGGAAAATAGGCATAATCCTACAGTACATGCAAATTAATATAGTAACGCATGGGTTTGTAACATTCACGGAACTGATGCAACCTGGAGTCATCCTTGTCTTACCACAATATACGGTGGAAACTGACTAAGACTTTCTTGTTTTGATATGAAATCCTTGGCAATATATTCGAAAAGACAAAATCATGCCTCCTCATGGTTGAGTATCAAATGGTCTATTATTTTTCCATTTTAAGTTCTTTATTATTTCCCTCCTGAAATCATCCATCAACCTGATTTTTGTACAGCCCTGTAATTTTAAGTGTGACCTTAGCCAATGTGTGATTTGTGGAGGTTTTATGTTTTTAGTAATATACACTGGAATCTTGTCTGACTTGTCTGTTTGCCCACAAGTTGATGAACTTATGTACATGGGGAAGGAAACCCCTGAAGCATAACCAAGCTCTGAGTATCCAGATTAGATCAGAAAGCTCTCCTCTTGTGTCTCAGAACACCTTGAATTCCCAGAACTCTTATCTATTAACATTAGACTGGTCATAACTTATCACTGAATTTGACCCGTTCAGGAAGTAACACTTAATAAATGAAATACTCTTG
Source organism: Fistularia tabacaria (assembly GCA_901007705.1). Classification (NCBI taxonomy): domain Eukaryota; kingdom Metazoa; phylum Chordata; class Actinopteri; order Syngnathiformes; family Fistulariidae; genus Fistularia; species Fistularia tabacaria. Next base: position 26,911 of record CAAKHD010010640.1, read on the forward strand.
TGACATACAGATATTGCAGTCAGAAGGAAACTATGAATTGCCTTAAAACACTCATATCGAGTCTAAGCAGGTGAAAAAGACATCTTTAACAATTGTTTCCTCACATTAGCCAATTTATTAGCCCCATCACCATTCTGTAAATGAGTAAAACATAATAACAATTATATTAGTAATAATACTCATACAAAAAAAATCTGAGGGGGCCTCTTCATGTCTCCTCTGGCGTCTTACAAAATGATTTACTGTTTTTTGATTTTACTTTCTGTTCTTTTTTTATGTCAACATGTGGATTTCCCTCCATGTCTGGCCTCTGTAAACTACTGTCTACCTAAGGAAACCTCCTCATAGGGCAGTGCACCGAGTAAAAGTGGCATGACCTGAGCATTACTAACTTTATGACCTTTGTCTTGTGTTCCTACCACCATGAAATAAAATGTCAACCCAATGGAGTCCATTCTTGTCAGCTGTCCCAATTCTTTCATTTGCCACTTGATTTATAGTCTTCTTGATCATTTTGAAATGAAAAAGTTCCTGCTCTCTACACAGGAAATAATGTGCTGCCAAACTTTCCTGACATTTGTACCCCTTTGTTGTTGATACGTATGATGCATTTCGTTGAAAGACCATCAAGGAAATGAGCCATTTATTGATATGAGAAATAGTAGTATTGGTAATAGCTGCCTGTACAGGTTCTCAGACTCCAAGTTCATGTTATTAGTTGTTCATTATTGTTTTTGCAACTGAACTTGTTTCTATTATTTGAAAACGTTTCCTGAAGAAACTGTCCTGTTTCTACAAGATTTTACAGTGATTGATAATGACAATGATAAAACCTTGGGTCTGCACTGAATTCTCTTATTTCGGCTCATACGTACATTTTGTAAAAGACAAATAATACAAAATCACTTAATAGTGGCTTCACCAACATATTTTAGTTTCACTTTTCATAATATGGATTTAACATTTGCATTGTCTCTCACTAAGCAACAGGTTGGGTTGAGGGGCACAAAATATACAAGACGAGACTGCTGATTATAGCAATAGAGAATTTGTATGTGTATTCAAAAGTTTAAGAGCTAAGATGAGTTTAAATGCTCCTTGGTTTTAGTTTAAACACAATACAATTCTTTTCTTGAAAAATTTCACAGTAAATTGCATAATTTTGATGAGATAGTAGAGCATAGTCAATAGTGAAAAGAAATTGAACTATCATGTTGATTGTGTGTGTGTGTGTGTGTGTGTGTGTGTGTGTGTTAATGTCAGTGAGCTAGCGATATTTCCTGACTACTGCAAATGACCTCAGCAATTTAGTCATCTTCTTCGGCTGCTCCCTTTAGGGGATGCCACAGTGAATTATCTGCCTCCATCTAACCCTCTCCTCGGCATCATCTTCTCTCACACCATCTAACTTCATGTCCTTTTTCACTATATCCATAAATCTCCTCTTTGGTCTTCCTCCAGGCCTCCTGCCAGGTAGTCCAACCTCAGCATCCTTCAATGCATATAGTATCTACCCCTCCTCTGTACATGTCCAAACTGTCTCAGTCTGGCCTCTCTGACTTTATAACCAAAACACATAGCATGTGCTGTCCCTCTGTGTCTAAACCACACAACTGTTAAAGCTAATACTTCAAGCATCACTTCAGACCAAAAAATGTATGTGATTAGTGAAATTCAGGGAAATGATGATACATTTTTATAATTATTCTAGATTCTGATGAAAAAATACATTATGATTTTAAATGTGCACAATATCAGTGATCTTTTTTGTCATCAAATGCAGCAACAACAGCAAGAATGTTTTCAGTACATTTTAATTATTGACTTTTATGATACATCAAAAATTGTGATTTTGCTTCCAATTTGTACATAGTAGAAACTCCGATGAATGAGTCAAAATCAAAGTGTAATTTGAAAGTTTATTTATTTCAAAAGGTGGAATTAAACTATTCCTTATGCTGGTGACATACTTTTATGTGTGTGTAAAACAGACTTGTGAATTTTCACCAGCTGAAAATCTTGCTTTTGATTATGACTCTTTCCAAGAAAATCAGAAGCACCGTGATCAATCATTCAGTGTCCTGAAGAGAAAGGATTCAGGCAGTTTAGGCTGTGTTTCGCAGGCAGCATGTGTTGAGAAGTCGATTGTGTGTGAGAGGAGAAGCAGCGGAAAGAGACGGCTCTGAGGCAGCCCCACATTTCAAGATGCGTCTGTATCTTTTTCTGTTTTTAACACACGTTTGGGGAATGCAGTATCTTAAAAGGTTTAAGTGGATTTATGAATTATGCAACAAACCCAGCCCTCCCTGGATATAATTTCATCAGATCTCCCAATCTAAACTGAATGCATCCCCAAGAGTCCGATAGAGCCTTCGACGGCATCAGCAACGGAATAAACTGGAAGATCCTTTAAGAATGCCATCTGAAGATTTCTTTTAAGTTACATTCCCAAAATAAAAGACCTCTGCAATAGTATGCTTCTTTCATCCTTTTTTAAAAGATAAAGTTGATCTTGCTGATCTTTTCATGTTGCCCTAGTAATAAAAGTTCCTTCTCTCTGACATGGCTCCAGCTGTCCAGCTGCATCACTCTCAGTATAAGTACCCTTTGTTTCCCTGTCCAGACTTTTCTCACCATTAGGAAAGGCACATTTGCAAGTCTCAAGGCAAAAAGGTCAAAGAGCATCAGCCTATAGAAGCTGTCACCTCAGGGTAGATGGGACATCCTGGTTTCCAATGGCCTTGGTGGGAAACAAGGCTTTGTCTCTACTAGACTCAACAGGACATAAGTCTGCTCTGTGATGTATTGCCATCCTGACGCCTCACCAAGCCCACAGCTATCGTTTCTGCTTTGGAGGAAATCTTAATGCTATCAAAAGAACAAGCCGATGGGTTGTGTATTATTGCTAGTCTGGTGCAACAAAGTTTTTTTTTTTTACATTACATTTTGTTATGACATCCAGTGTATCACACCATTGACACTTGTTGGAGTTATCCATCACAGTGGTGCTTTTTTTCTTTGACTGATCTGTTTTCCCAGAGTTGTTAGTCATTGATACAAAACTGTCTTTTAAAGTAGGCAGACACGGCAGTGTTTTAACACACAACAGAACCTGCAGGTTCCAGGACTCTAATTATTGATTTTCATTCTGGAGGAAATTGTATCCACAATAATGGCTTCCTTGGCAGATTAGAAATAGAAGCTCAACAAAAAACCTAGAAGTACCCACTGAAGTTATCTCTAATTCACATCAACATACAAGCTCTTGGCAACAGCTGCACTGATATTCCTGTCTGTTTCTGTTTTTGTATTGTTTTAGTTTCTTACCTATCACTCTTTATCCTTTGATAATGGAATAACAGCAACACAGGTAAATAAATGAGACATAGATGAGATGGTACAACCAACCTTTGTGCTGTGACCCCAGAAATAAATGTGCCACATACTCAAAAGCCCCAATATAAAAAAATAAATACTTGCATTTCAGAACAAAGAAAAAAGTAAAAACTAGAATACACATGAAGTTACAATTAATATCATTGTCATACAATCTATTCTGAAGCCATTTTCAAATAGTAACAGAGAAATAACATTTATCAAGTTCATCAAATTTGTGTATTCAGTACTTTATGGGCATAAATTTTTCCCTATTTAGTGTTAAAACAACAAAGAGCAATAGTCATTCAAATTACCATGAAATGCAAAATACAATTTTACAGATTAAGTCTCTCTGCGGTGAAAGACACAGTATGTTATCTCACATTATTTGCCCAAAAAATAAATGCTTTTTTGGGGTATTTCAATTCAAAATCTATCTTCACTTGTCTTGTAAGATAACATTGGACTCATCATGGTTGCATGTACTGTACATGTGTAAACAAGCAGTATTGTGTACTATAATCTCATAGCTCAAATCAGCCTGTTCTAATAATTTGAAACATTTTGTTGAGTAACTGAAAATCCTCATATTATTCCGCCCGCAGTTTTTGCAGACCTTCTCAGGCCTTTGAGCTCTCACATGCAGACACTATAAGATAGCTTGACTAATTTCTGCTCAATCTCATACTTGATCCAGAGTGATGTAATTTTCTTCGGTTATCTCCCACTGTATTTTTTTTCAATCACCTTTAAAAGTGACATGAGATATCGGGAGAGCATTTCAATCCCTCAATAAAGAGTGGCCGGTTTAAAGTTCCTGGCTTCTACCTATAATATTTAATGTAAAACAAAAAAATTGCATTCAGTTATTTCCTCTAAATTCCCCCCTCCCCTCCCCTTCCACATTTATCATCATCATGTATTCACTTGACAGTAATGTCTTCCTATTGTGTGACAGGACAAAACAATAAACCCTATTTTGAAATCACACATCCAGCCAATCCAACCTAGAGCCAGTTATAGCTTTGCCCAGAAAAAAAAATGTAGCAACAGAAAGTCCACAGAGAGGAGAAATTCACACTCCATCCTCTCAGTGCTTGTCTGTAGGCTGTGGCAGCACATCAGGTCAAACAGTGGAAAAGCAAATCCATAAATGTGAAACCTGTGTGCTCAGACAATTGCATAAGCCTCTCCATCCCCCAGTAGATTAACCTCCAGTGATAACCACAGGCTGGTGACGTCAATGCCTCTCAGACTTGCTTACTGTCGATTGCCACAACCACTATTCTCCTGAGGTGTTCCATCATGACTACAGCATGAAGAGCCAGGATAGAAAGTGGTATGATGACAAATTTGAAAATAAATAAATGAATTAAAAAATGCTCTTTACATTATAGCAAGAAATGCGAGAATATAATGCTTCAAAAAACCCCAAAACCTTTCATTTTTCTTTTCATGAAATGGAGATCAAGTATATAAAATCAAGCATTGAAAAATCTTCAAAATCATGACTTAATTTGCAGAGAAGTTTATCATTTCTGCAAAATTTTAGATACTTAGCTTCTTATTGAAGATTTTTGTGATCTAGTTTGCAAGTAAAAGTACCTTTTCCAAATTTCAAGATTTATTTTCTGTTTTTATTTTTTATACAAATCCATGATTATTTTCTCAGCTGGTAATTTTGTGCAAATCTTGTAAGTCTTAAATTTACTACTTATGGCTACTATCACTTTTGGTTGCTTTATGCATTTAAATTCAAATTACATGATCACATATAGTTTTTATACATACATTAGACATTTTTCTTAACCAAGTTTAAAATTTTGTTTGCAGTGCCGGGGGTGGGCTGTGAATTAAAATTCACAGGCTTAATATATATTTTCTAGATCAAATAATAGATTAAGCGAAATTGATATTTGATCATTTGTGTTCTACCTAGACGATAAATATAAAAGGAAATAGATTAAAATTAAACATCCAATTTAACTGAATTGGTGGTCGATGGCTTAAATTTCAATTGAAACCCATCTCTCCGGACAGTAGTCTGTGGCATTTATTTTGAAGGTCTGAACCGGAAATGAGGTAACGGTTTTATGTCGCTTGACGGCCAGCTTGAAGGCAAATCGTTCTACAGTCCTCAACGCTCAGCAAGGCTGAAGGGAATCGCTTGAGACGTCTCGACAGTTTTAGGCACTGCTATGACATCTCGCAGGTAAAGTTTGTATTTCGAAACTGTCACTTTATACCGCCACGACACCCGTTTATTGCAACCATCCAGAGAGAGAGGGAGCGTGTGAGAGAGATATAGATGGAGTGAGAGCGGGTGAGATAGTAACTTAACCGAAGCAAGAAGGCAGAGGCGCCTCAACTTTGTTCCTGTCGCAGACCCCTCAAACACCGTCATTTAAATGCCTCCCCGTTACAATCTCCATCCCGTTGAATAGTTGAAATACTTCTTTCATTGCATACCAACTGGCATTTGGCTGTATTTTCGTATATTGAAGCAAAAAGACAACAACAGAACTGTTAAGAGTCAAAGTTGGACGTTTTGTTTAATCTAGCAAAACTGCTTTATTTACTGATTGTTTGGAACACCTGTCGTCTCCGAAGCAACCTACCTGCGAGCCATCTTTATACTGCCTGCTTCGCACATTCGAGGGCTGAAGCCCAAAAGGCAACAGTGTTGTTGTTATTTACTCTGCGTGTACGTTAGTGGTGTGTTTAACCCCCTTTTTGGGGGTGCATTGCCATTTGAAAGTAAAGTCTGAGATTGGGTTTCAACATCTCACATCTGGGATTTGTAGTGTCCTGCTGTTAATTCATATCCAGCGATAGCTCTGAAATGCCTCAAGGAAGTATCTGGCAGCAATGAATAGTTCAGTTGTTTATATGTATGGATGGATAAATATGGCTTTTGGGGGGCCCTAAGTCCATTTTTGAAAATTTTTCAAGCATGAGATTCAAGACTTTGTTTTTAAAGATGATTAGATTTGCCACCTTTTTTTGGCGAAGTGGCTTTTTTTTCCTCTCAAAAGTCAGCTTCACTTGATCAAAACAAGAAATATATTAATCAAGAAATAAAAAATGCCATTTGTTATCCTTGAATTAAAAATTAATGAATGAAGACTTTATTTATCCCCAAAGAGAAATTTGTGTTTTACAGTAGCAGTTGAGCTGCTGCAACAGGCTGCTATCTTCCAGCAGTTTATAACAGTAAATTCATTTGCAGAGCAAATGTGAAATAGCCTCACTTTTAAGGCTTAACATGCTTCAAAATGAAATCAATTTAATCCAAATGACTTTGGTAGCTTTAACATCTCATCTAATAGATAAGCCACACAAATTGTCCACAATTATGAGTGATGTCATCCAGTATTTATTTAAATACTTTTTATTTAGAAACAGGTGACATAGTAGGGATATATTTTCTTAATTTTCTTCTCATCTCATGCTGACTTTTCTTCCCCATTTTTTTTGTTCTAAACTTAATTATTTCTCAATATTGAGATTTCACCAGTTCACTCTTAACTTTGAAAAATCAAATGCATTTTCTGACAAAGAAAGGGAAAGTAAAAAGTAAACTTCTGTGTTCTTCCATTTATATTTTGAAAAATAAATCCTATTAATCAGTTAAGGTACCTGCATTTGATCATGTACATTTTAATGAATTAGATGCACTCTGTATTTTGTAGGGTTTAAAATTCTCCCTACTCAAAGAAAAGGCAACTTAAGTTTGCAGTGTCTTTACTGTTCTGTCATTTAAAGAAAAACTCTACCAGGGATGTTTGTACAGGCACACACCACAGCCACCAAATATACTTCATGAAAAAAACTAAAACATCTTGAATATTTGCAGGTCTCAATTTTATCTTCCCATTAAACACAAAGGAATCCTGGCACTTTGAAATATTCATTATTAGTAACAACAATTTGGATTGGTTTTATGTTCTTTTGTTTCATCGTCTTTCTATATACAGAGTGCTGAGGAATACAATTTAACACATGATGTATTTACAGGAAATATATTTTTCTCTTTTTTTTTTTTATTCAGACAAGCAGCATATAATGATAGAAATTACATTTAATACCAACATTACTGATAAATAATTCATACATATTAAAGTTTTTTTTCTTCTTTTTTTTTTAGATCTTGAAAAGGTGTATCAATGACAACTTTATTAGGTGTCATGTGAATCTGAAGGGTAATTATTGCATGAATTTTGCCCAACAGTAACTTGATCCTCTGACTGGTTGCATATTATTCAGCAAAGATTTGTCAAAAGATTACAGGCAGGATGCAAATCTCCCTGAAACACTGACCCGATAAGGATCAGTTGCAGAAGGTGTTACTTATTTGGATTGTCTTTACTAGATCATTCATTACATCCTATCTCACATCATAAACTTTAAGTTGATTTTAATCATTATAAAGTCTTACATGCTTGGGAGCAATCTCTCATTTTGAAAAGCTATCATCAGACATTATTCACACTTGGACGCTACTAAATATTTTTTGTTCTATTACTAAAGCTGTGTCAGATTTCTTCACTTAATGATTACGAAAGCATTTCCATGAAGCTGAATTAAGATTCCCTCTGTACTCAATTGACTGAGTGAATTTTGGATGTCCTTATGTGACATTGTGTCAATATTCAAAAACCAGCCTGTGAATATCGATATTATATTTTCAAAAATATCTTACCTTAGCTGCACACTGAAATTAGTTTATTTTTTTAGATTTGTCGTGTGTTGCTTGGTCTGGCGAAATAATGCTATTTGATTGATAGTTCCTCTGTTGAGCTCACATTACAGATGCGTTTGTTTGAGTGTAAGAAGTTTCCTTCTTGTAAATGTTTTGTGCAAGGTGACCTAAGAAATGTTGACTCCAGCAGTCACCTTGTCTTGAGACCATTACAGCTGTTGTGGGCTTTAGAAATTGCTCCGTTAGCAATTCCAGGGTTTATAGTTGATACAAAAAGTCTCTCACTATATGGGTGGAAATATGTAAAAGATATGAAAGGATTTTGGCATTTGAACAGCACAGAAAGTTGGGAAGGGGTAACAGTGATTTTGAAAAAGATACACATGTTATTTTCCACAAATATTTTTGAATTATCATTCTGTTATTTAAATTAAAAAATCTTGTTTTTCAGAAAAACAACAACTTTGAACTTAGGATATCAGACAGGCTTGGGGAACTGTTATGCAGCCACCCTGTCTAAACAACAAAGATTTGTTGTTGGGTTTTTTTTTTTTAAAACAAACTTTTTAGTCTGACACAGCCTATACGAAATTATATTACTACAGTTAGCATTTATCAACATGCTGTGCTTTGTTCTGTCTGTTGAAGTTCAGCCTGTCAAAATCTAAATTCAAGTCCCTGTAAAATATCTGCACACTGCTGAGAAAAATGTACCTGAACTTTGGACAAGCATCTAATGTACTGTCACATTTGTTAACTTATATTTCATTTCATTTGTATTTGATAACCAATTGCTATATAGTATATGATCTCTTCGGCTAAAATTAGCGGGTGATTGATAGGAACAGTAATTTGTGGATTCCTCTTGCACTGAAGGCATATTCAAGCTGTAACAAGAAATGGCAATAGATATATAACAACAAAAACTTGAAAACAGGAAATTATTTTCAGAGCAAGCCTTTTTTCAATTGCAACTACATTTTTGAAAGGAGACATTGATAAGATGAGACATTGCTGTATTTGTGAGGTTCATGTCAGACATTTACAATACAGACTGGTGAGTTCTTTCACTGCCCCAGGGAACAAAGCCAGCAGCAGAATGAGGTCAGAGATAGAGGGAAAACATTGAGACAAAGTTAAAACTTGTTTTCATCTCTGCTAGTTTCCATGGTTTGTCACCGGACGAGAAACGTATGACTCGACTGGCACTGACTGGTTTTGTACTTCCTGAGCTGAAATACCATGGGGGAACAATGCAGGAGTGCATGTCCTTTTGATGTAACAGACCCTTTCTCTTACAGATGACTTTCAGTCCAGGAAAATTGTAATGAATTCTGTAACAAAGCAGAATAACATTACGTCGTAGTTCCATTTTGTTTTGCATCTTGATTCTGTATAGCAGTACAACACTTCCACTATTGTAAATGACATCTACCCCCTCTGTTTTTGGAACAGACTTCATCTTTCACTGAAACTCATTTGACCTGCTGAGAACAGTGTGTCAGTTTTCTTGATAAACCGGCAGGAAAACAGTCAATGTGGAGGAAAAGATAGCTTTACCAACAACTCCAAGAGTGCTTTGACCAACCATTTTCCAGATATACAGTATGCATAGACTTTATACTTTACATTCATACTCATTAGAAAATGCATAAATAAGATTGTGGTAAAGTCGATTTAGGATCTTTGACCTTTTTTTTTAAATATTGTGATGAAGTGCCTATGAAATAGAAAGGACCCTTTACATTGCAGTTTAACTCTACTTTATTTTCAGTTGTTGATCAATCTGTTCCCCATTTTAAGGGACCTTATTTTGGCCATTAAAACAGATGCATGACAGTTGCTATATGTCAGACTGAGAGTCATGTCATTGGAGGTCTGGTTTTATCGATAACCTAAAATATTTTCTGCTTTATAGAGCGTTAACCGAACCACAAAATATCTACAGTGTAGATGTTGAAATTAGAGACTGGATGTTTTCTCCTCAAATGTTGCAGCTTGAAACTCATCCAGAAGTTAATTGACAAAGAGCCATCACAGACAATGTACAAAATAGTAGTAAGCTGCTTTAAAAATATACTTCCAAGGCTTGACCAGTCTTAGCAAAGAACGATTATGGTGATTTCTGAATGTATTCATTCACTCATCCACTTCCTGCATGTGGCTAAGTTTACTCAGCTCATTGAAGTGATCACAGTTGTGCTTTTTTCTTTGCCTGTGGTTTCTGGAAAGAGAGTGCAGGAAATGACCTCTGATATTGACTAATATTTTCTACTTAACCTCTCTGGTAGGTCATCATCCACTCAAGTTTTTTTTTTTTTTCTGAAAATGGTATTTTCCTTAAAATTGATTGTAAATAGGCTTCTTGTAGAGAACTTCTCTTGCTCAGCAGATCTCAAAGCTTTCTCCCCCTTTTCACCAACATATTGACACACTGACTTTAGAGTTTGCTTTTCAAAATGCTAACCTACTCTTCAGGGGAAATTTGGGGGTCAGTTTCTCCGAAAGACCGTTGCAGTGACAATTGAAACTCGTGAGATGTTTGTCAGTGTCTGAGTCTGTCCTTTTCTGAGTAGTGACACTTACTTGCTATCTAATCACCCAGACCTGTTCTGTTTAGTAATGTAATGATACATTTTAGTAACTGGATCAGGGACACGTAGTAATGCAATGAGACCTGAACTCAACCTGTCCCATTGTTTTTGTCTAAATCTACATAGGTCCTATGTCAAGTATTTAGTCCAGTAGTTCAGGCCACCTGTGGATATTTACAGTCTGAGAGCCTATTACAACAGTAATCCTTATATCTGTCATTATTTAGAATGGAGAATTTTACATGTAGAGCATGGGTTTTGTTTAGGCTTTATTTTTTATCTATTTGTATATATCAGAGGTCTTGCTGAGCTATGCAGTGGGAAGCAAGAAGTTTCAAACAAGTGGTGTTCTAAGAAATTAAACATGTTCCATTAAAGTATATTCAGCATATTGTAGGTGTTTCCACCCTGACTTGAAATAATGATTCACAGAAAAGACCTGTGTCTTCATTCTTTAGTATCACACAGATTGTACCTTCCTTAGCTGGCCATTTTGCTGATCCAACTAAGTTACTGCCTGGTGTGACACAGACAAATGAAGCATCAACTCATTGGGGTTGGTGGGTGGGGGTCTCATTTAAATACCACAGATGATCAGCTGAGCTAAAAATATCTTCAACGTTACCAAAATCCGCACCCTACGGCTTGTCTGTTACCAATATAACTCTAGCAGAGGCTTTCATGCTGTCCTGCAGCTACTAAGTATATCACCTTTTTGTCAACAGGCCTAGACAGGCATGCTTTAAATAGCCCACCAAGGCTTTATTGAACTTCAGACATTATGTAAGAGGCTAGAGTGGTGGCTGGATGCATGCTGCGCCTGTTTCCCCTCAATATGCCTGAGGCCTAACCTGCAGCGCTCAGTTGCCTGTAGTGCCTTCATTTTATTCTCGCGTAACGAATCATCAAAAAGTTCAATGTTTTTACAAATCTAGTTCCACTTTATCTGGTCTCACTTGCTGTTTTGTACAACCCAGTGCAGGGAAATAGTGCTTGATAGTTTTCAAAGAGAATCCTATTCTTGTAAAGCCCTGAGTCACTCTTGCTTCTGCTCTCATGATGTGTGGGGGAAAGGCAGGGACTATGGCGAGATAGGAAAATGTATGCATCCCTATTAGTTGATTACTCCCTACTAATGATTGCAATTGGGTTCTACTCTTTGTTTTGTTTTTTTAAAATCACACAGTCAAATTTCAAATTTTCTCAAGAATGAGTCCATCAGGGGGACAGCCAATGTTAGATGTTTTGGAGAGAAGGTCAGAAGCCAGACTGAGATGGTTTGGTCATGATCAGAGGAGGGATAGTGACTATATTGATAGATGGATGCTGGAATTGGAGATGCCAGGCAAGAGGGCTAGAGGAAGACCGAAGAGAAGATTTATGGATGTAGTGAGAGAGGATATGAAGGTAGTTGGCGTGAGAGATGAGGATACAGAGAGAATAGGGTTAGATGGAGAAGGCTGATTCGCTGTGGAAACCCTTGAAGGGAAAAGCCGAAGGAAAAGAAGAAGAAAGACGCTGTCCCACAGTCTTATAATATCCCATGTTATATCTTCCATGGATTTCTGTTTTCTGTTGGCAAAAGAGAGTTGTCCGGAATTGTCTAGGTCAATACACTCGTTAACACTGACTGCTTGCTTGGTTTAATAAATTGTCAACTGCCATGGCTTAAAATGTCCTCATTCAGGCTAGCCAGCTGGACAATAGTGATAGATGTATACTGTGACCTAACTTGGCCTGAAAGAGAAAGCATTCAAGTACTCCAGTCACAGCAAACTCAAAAAATGTTGAAAATAGATGATAAATGCATTGATTCGCTTTGGCAACCCCTGAAGGGAAGAGCCAAAAGGAATAGAGTCAAATTTCAAATTTTCTCAGAAACTTTTGAGACATCTGTCAAATATTTTCAATGTTGATAGGTGAGAAATTGTCTTTTGTGAGTTCTCAGGTCTACATCCTTAAAAATGTTTGAGATTATATTTTTCAATCAACCAGTAGTGGTTGTAATGAAAAATGTTATCATGGCTTGTTAAAAAAAAATTCAACACCTATGGGAAAATGACCCTTTTTTACTGGTTACCAATACCTGTATCTCTCTTAACAAGCACATGTTGGTGAATGATGGCCAGAAGGTTAATCATTAAATTGAACAACACACACAGGCCAAAGACACTCCTGCACTTAGACACACAGAGAGCCACACACAGAGACTTCAAAATAATAGTTTTAACACAAATCTCAAAAAGAATTTGAAAACTAACAAAAGCCTTAGGACCTAAATTGCATAAGTAATGTCAAAAAAAAGGGGTGCCAGACCAAAAGCTAAAATTACATGTTTGATAAATTCATGTGAAATAATAACGCCCCAGTTATGACCCAAAGCAAACCATAATGTACTTTAACAGAGAGAGTAGAGAACATTAAAATCAGAAAATTAAAACATTTGATATACCTCTGGTTGTAAGTAGTTTGTTTCATGCAGATTCCTGTGACATACACTCAGATCTGTAGAAAGCTTTAACAGAGATATTAAAGAAGTACAGACTGAAAATAAAATGTAATTGAGGTTAGTTGTATTGGTGAGAGTAATTACAGTAAGTAGCCTTGTAATTTTTGTTTGTTCATTGAAATTGCTCAAGTGGTTAACGGAATGGTAAGGTCATTATCACTTTAGTTTATCACTTGATTTGCCAGTTCCCTAACCTATCCCTACAAAATTAATAGCCTAATGGTGGACTGCTGAATTGGCTAGATTGAGGGTTTTAGCTTGGCAAGGGCTGACTATGATCCGGTGTAACTACGCCATGCTTGATTAGGTGTAATCGTCAGGCATGGGCAACACAGCTGTTGCACTTAGCCTCCGACTAGATAGCAGGGACCTTGCAGCTTTCAGAGACCTAGCACCCTAATCTGGTCTGGCATGTTCTGCTGTGTATTACAGCCAGAGAAAATTCTCTTGGCTTTAGGAGCATTGTGTGGGCCTTGGAGTTGAAACTTCGAGCAGCAGATGACCTCTTGGAACACAGCAGCAATAGGGTGAGGCTGAGGGAGGGGAGAAGGTGATCCTACCATTCAGCCCAAGCTTGTCACTTTTGTCTAAGGTTAGGAGAGGAATAAGGGGCTGCGGGATGCTATCAGGCCTGCTCATGCTTGTCCAAATCCCAGATTACGAGGCCCCCGCTCCCTTGCTTGCTCTCCCTCGTGTGCACACAGTCACTCTCTCAAACACCCTTACAAAGCAACCCTCCTGTCTCTCTCTGTTTAACCCTGCAACTCTTTTATGGGCACCCCCACCATAACCCATCTGGTCTCTATATTTCCCTTCCTCACTTTGGCCCTCACTTGTGTAACACCACCCAGTGTTAGATTATTAAAGTCTGAGGCTACGGACACAAGGGGCTGTGGCTTGCTTCAAACCAAAACGGGGAGGTAGGCCAGAAATTATCCCATTCAGCTTAAAAAGAGATCAAACTTATAAACCATCACTTTAAACACATCATTTTGCTATAAGTAATGCAATGAATCTAATTCTAAAGGTGGAGTACCAGGATATGTTAGTGTTGTAGAGCTTAGGCAATGTGTACAATTGTTGGAAAGGCCCTGTCCCTTCACTATGTGCTGCTTTTATTTGAATCATCAGTCTTGGTATTCCCAGTTTCGAAATCCACCCAGTCTTTATCTTTCTGATGATTTGACGACCAGTGACATTGCTGTGATGAGGATTAAATATGGATTAGTGACACAAGGCATTTTTGCGTCACTATTATTTTTTCTGTATGAATCTGTGGGATTAAATCAACACAATTACTAATCCTTTGACCATCTGACACGCTTGCCCTATGAATGGCCCCTAAGTATAGTAACCTCAATGTGTGGTCACCATTTTCTTAACTATTACACAGACAAAATTGTGAGTTTGTGTGTGTCTGTGTAAGCGAGAGAGTGAGAGAGATAGAGAAGGGGAAAATGTTATCATATAAGCAGTAAAGGAATGTCTTGGAAAGTCTTGTTTTACACTTTCAACTGACTACTAAATTAGCTGCTGTTACAAGGCTTAAAATCTTTATCCCTTAAACAAATATTGGATACATGTAGGGAAATGTATTTATTATCTATTTTCAACATTTTTTGAGTTTGCTGTGACTGGAGTACTTGAATGCATTCTCTTTCAGGCCAAGTTAGGTCACAGTTCACAGGTCACATCTATCACTATTGTCCAGCTGGCTAGCCTGAATGAGGAAATTTTAAGCCATGGCAGTTGACAATTTATTAAACCAAGCAAGCAGTCAGTGTTAACTAGTGTATTGACCTAGACAATTCCGGACAACTCTCTTTTGCCAACAGAAAAC
>CAAKHD010010640.1:41953-56355 GCA_901007705.1 Fistularia tabacaria
TCTTTTCCTTCGGCTTTTCCCTTCAAGGGTTTCCACAGCGAATCAGCCTTCTCCATCTAACCCTATTCTCTGTATCCTCATCTCTCACACCAACTACCTTCATATCTTCTCTCACTACATCCATAAATCTTCTCTTCGGTCTTCCTCTAGACCTCTTGCCTGGCATCTCCCATTCCAGCATCCGTCTACCAATATAGTCCCTATCCCTCCTGTGTACATGGCCGAGCCATCTCAGTCTGGCTTCTCTGACCTTCTCTCCAAAAAATACTAACATGAGATGTCCCCCTGATGGACTCATTCATGATCCTATCCATCCTGGTCACTCCTAAAAAGAACCTCAACATCTTCATTTCTGCTACCTCCAGCTCTGCCTCCTGTCTTTGTTCAGTGCCACGTTCTCCAAACCATACAGCATTGCTGGTCTCACCACTGTTTTGTAAACCTTTCCTTCATTCTTGATGACATTCCTCTATCATATAGAACCCCTGAAACTTTTCTCCACCCATTCCAACCTGAGAGGTTGACCACCAAGAGCCTTTCTCATCTCCTCCCTGAAAACCATACAGCACTACTCCCCTTTCAGCTTCCACCACTTTGTTCTCTGCTCTACCTTTGTCCTCTTCATCTTCCTTGTCACCAGCGTCATCCTACAAACCACCATCCTATGCTGTCTGGCTACGCTCTCACCTACCACTACTTTGCAGTCACTGATCTCTTTCAGATGACCTCGTCTATACAAGATGTAGTCTACCTTCGTGCTTGTACCTCCGCTCTCATAGGTTACCCTATGTTCCTGTCTTTTCTGGTAAAAATTTTTCACAACAGCCATTTCCATTCTTTTTTTGCAAAGTCTACCTACATTTGTCCCTCTATATTCCTATCCTGGATACCAAACCTGCCGATCACTTCTTCATCACCTCTATTGCCTGCACCAACATGTCCATTGAAGTCTGCCCCAATGACCACGCTCTCATTTCTGGGGATGATTTGCATCAATTCATCTAACTCATTCCAGAAATTCTCCTTCTCCTCTAACTCACATCCTACCTGTGGGCCATAGCCACTAACAACATTGAGCATCACACCTTCAATTTCTAGTTTCAGGCTCATAAGTCTATCTGACATTTTTTTCACCGCCAGAACATTCCTAACAAACTCCTCTTTCAAGATAACTCCTACTCCATTTCTCTTCCTGTCAGTACCATGATAGTACAACTTAAAACCTGCTCCGAGGCTTCCAGCCTTACTACCTTTCCATCTGGTCTCCTGGACACACAGTATATCCACCTTCCCTCTCTGCATCATGTCAACCAACTCTCTACCTTTTCCTGTCATTGTCCCAACATTCAAAGTCCCTACTGTCAGTCCCAGGCTCTTGCCTTTTCTCTTCTCTCTCTGCTTCCAATCACGCATTCCACCCGTCCTCCTTCAACAACATACAGGGTACCAGTGGAAATTCGGCAACACTTTATCAGCACCAATGGCAGTCGTTGTTAACCCTGACCTTGACAGATCGGGTTTTGAGAATCATAGGTTTGATTCGCGTATTTGGTTTTGGCAAAACGTTTTACGCTGGATGCCCTACCTGACGCAACCCTCTGCCCTCTGCATTTATCCGGGCTTGGAACCGGCTCAGAGAGACACTGAACTGTGCCCCCCCTGAGGTTGGCTCCACGAGACACTGGCCCGTGCCGCCCTGAGGCTCCATTACCATGGGACAGCGTCCTATACTCCCAAAACCGATGTCATTGACCAAAAGTGAGATGACTGTATATGTGAAGATTTTCAAAGAGCACCAAGAACATTAGTGAAAGAAATAATTAAACCATTTTAAACTGTAATTTATGGCCTGTTAAAGAAAATGAAAATATACTCTATTAGCAACTCGTTATCCCACTTTAAAAAAGAAAAATCTAAAATTTAGGGGTCATTAAGTACATGAACTTGTTGGGCATGTTTTGGATGGGGAAAAATTATATGCAAATGCTTATCCAAACAATGTCAACAGACTTTAATTTGGGCCACAACACAGCAAACTGCTACTTTGATTGACGTTGATCAATCAGTTATTCGATAGATCAGTCATACCAGCCCGCAACTTCATGTGCCTTCAAAGTGAACTGGTTTAAATAATTTTTAGAAGACTGAAAGGGTATGCAGTAGTTTGTCATCATATTTGTTTATTTTTAGTCCTTTGTGCTTGTCCTCGCTGATAGTCCTTCACTTGCAAGGACAACTTGGATCAGTGGGAGGATCATCTTTGAAACATGGAAGAAGTTTTCCACTCCGTTTATATTTTCATTACACTATCACCAGCAATTAATAGAGCTCAATGGTCCTTATAATGATCATAGAAACAGTAATGAATTAATTGATCAAAAAGCAAAATGTAGAACATTGTATTACAATTGAATGTTCAGCAATTCATCTTTGTGGAGTGCTATAAATGAGTATGTTGAGGGGAAAAAAAAAAAGTTGAAATGAAATTTAAAAAATAAAAATTTATCGATCAGCTTTTGCTTTTAAGAACACTGTTGGGATTTTTTTGTTTATAAACCTATCCTGACACTTATTTGATTCTACCTTGTCACCATATGTGTCCTATTTTTGGCAAGTGTCTTGTGCGGATTAGTTTTCAGCTTAATACCGATAATGTAAGAGACTAACTTTTCTTTTGGTGTTTTTTTTCAGGCTTCTCTGTCTCTCATGGTTTAAGTTTGTTGCCAACTTGATCTAGATTTTCAAGCTACCGGGGTACCTGGAGAGCACTGATTTTAGATTCCCTTAATCAATGCAATTTACATGGTGGTTATTTTTTTTCAAAAAGCAGAGAAGATGGTGGTTGAAATTCAGAAGTGAAATTAAAATATTTTGCATAATGTTTGATGTTCTGGAGCATCAATCTTATAGCTAGCCGATGATGATTATTGTAGCAGTTTGGCATTTGTCTTACCACAGCAAATATGTTTTTGTTAAGTGTTTCAATGTTTGTATTCAAAGCCCACAGCACAACAAGGTACTGCATGAACAAAAATGTGCACATAGCTAGAACACACTTAAACTGGGATTGCTTCAGTTGTTCATGTCAGTCTCTGCCGCATTAAAATGATGTGATTTCAGAGGGATTTTCACACATTTAAACATGTACAATGACAACAAATGTACACTGACCAACAAAGAACACAGGTTTTCTGCTTTCATATTTAGGGTTTTATACATTGTTCTACTGACATACTGTTGTTTTCTGGTTAGTATGTGGGACAAAATGTTCTGTCATAAGGACATGTGGTCAAAGTCACCAGTGGATTCTCCTTTCAGACTTGTGGATAATTCATTTAACATCCTGTCTCTGACCCTTTGAATATTTCCACTTCAAGTGGCCCAGACCAAGCTCAGTGACCAAACCTCCTGCCAGACTTCCAGAGACAGGTCTGATGTCACTGAGAACCTTAGCCCAATCACACACAGTTTTCACATGTATTTATACAAGTAATCCCCTTGTAATCGTAAATTTATCATTTGTGGAGTTGCCCCTATAATCTTTGCTGTGTAGTGTTGAAATGAGAGAGAGTGGAGCAGATCCTGCCCCTCCAATGTGGATAACAGGGTCAGGTGCATACTAGGTCAGATGTCGGGCCTAATGTAGTATTTCTATCTACAGCTGGTTCAGCCCAGGGCTTTTCCTCTCACTCATTTCAAAAACTGATATCGCAATTTATCACCAGCATTCCTACGACCAATTCACTGGCTAAGATTCAACCATATTCACCTTTGTTGACGACTTGTCTTGTATGTGTTAATTACTCATATTTGACTAACAGGTTCCAAGACCTGCTGAGTAGAAGTCCTGTTATTCTTATTGTTGTATCTTCGTGTCTGTAAAAGAGAAATCTTTAAAGACTCATACTGTTAAATCTCTGATATGTTCTTCTCAGCATGAATTCCATTAAATTACTTGTTTGTTTCTATCCCTGGCTGTCAGTTGGCGTACTATCAATAATGTGCTTTCACAACAGTGCAAGGCTGTTGTGACGGGCAGATGAAGATTTTAAAATCACGGGACTGGACTCGTGTTCTCTACTTGTCATTATCACGCTTTTTCTCCATTAATTTTGAATCCGTGGCATGTTTCCAACTGATTTTCCCCAAACAAACATGATAACGAATTATTGTGAATACAAGCCTGTTTCAGATTTTATGTGAATAGGGAAGACGAAAGTTTTCAAAGCATTCCATTTTTACTCATTTAACTATTTGTGGTATGATTATAACAGACATTACTAATAGTACTGTCTTTGTGCACTTTTGCAAAGCATAATCTAAGAATGTTCTGAAATGTGCAAAGCTTATGTATGTCAGGGTGAAACTTTTTTAACCCATTATGAAGTGCACCGAGTTGTCACTTGCCTAATCCCTGCCGTCAATTTCCAAGGTGAAGCCTATATCAAAAAACAAGATTAGTGAGTGAATAAGGTAACTTCAGTATTTCCTGGAAATTTCAGTATGACTTTTTGGCTTGTTTCCAATATATCTTGGTAAGAGATCATACAAAAGGAGATCATCACATTATGACAAATCAAGTATCTCTAAAAAGTAAACCACCATTCGAGGACTCAATGCACAAATAATCCATGGATACACCCCTTCAAGTATTCCAACATTAGTGTTCCTGTGGCTGAAATGTATCCGAGTGGTTATTAATGTCAAGTGTTGAGTTGTTTTGGTTTTTTTTTTGCAAAAACTCAAAATCTCAATGGCAACTGTTTTTCTACAATAAAACAAATTTAACTAGCATTTAGAGCAGCATTTAAACTATCCTACAATATGAAATGAATGGATGGACCATATTAAACAATGCGGCCGAGTTGTAAATTTAGGTATGATTTTTCACCAATTATTTCTATTTAAAGCATTTTGTGGGACTATTTCCTGCATTTCAGTAACTGGTCTGTGGTGAATGGAATAAGGGATCTTGTTTCAAAAATTGATTCATTCTTGATTTTCAATGTCCCAGTGTCTGAAATCCAGATGACAGAAACTGCATTATTCTCCTGTTGCAAAAACAACTGAAATCCAGATGACAGAAACTGCATAATTCTCCTGTTGCAAAAACAAAAGTACACTATGTTGTATACCGTTTGTTCATATATACTGCATGAAATCTCTTCCCCCAGTTTCTGAGTATTGATACAAAAACTCTTCTCAAACACAGAGGCTATGCATATCACGTCTTTAACTGAGAAGCACTTAAAAAGTCTTGTGGCTGGTTTTTCATGGTGATATTAAATATTTATACACCACTAAGACAGACAGAACCTCTCTCAACTATCCTACACCATTTGTGGTTTTCATGAACATTTTTATTTCAGTTTCATTCAACCATCTTGTTACACAAAAGTAGCCCTGGTTGGCTGATGGTTCACTGGATTAGCCAGCAGTGACACACAGTAGTTAGAGAGGTTTAAACCCAATCATCCCTGCTTACACATGAGCTCTAAATCCACACATTGACCTACTGCCATTCGCTGTAATATTGTTCCTGCATCTAGTCTATGGTAGCCTAGTCTCTGGTAGATTAATTTAGGCCTGCACTCATTGATCAGTTTTTACTCAACACTCCAACATGATAGTGTAGGAATCAGTTATATCTGATTCAGTTTAGTCTCTGATACCAACAATCCTTCAAAGCATAACCCAGAACTTCAATGTACGAGAGATGTAAATCAGATAAATATTCAAATCCAGTAATTTGCAACAGAGGAAGTGAAATGCTTATCAGTTCTGTAAACCTCAACGCCTTCAGTGTTTTCAAAAAAAAAAAAAAAAAAAATCCAACGCAAAACAATGCATACTGTTTGTATGTTGTTTTTGGAAAAAAAAAATAGTGATTGCATCAACTAAAAAAAGTCCAGAAAAAAAACTCATTTGAAGAAATGAATTCTTCCAAAAGGAAGAACATTGTGTTTCAGCACATTGCAAAGTGAAGACATTTTTCATAATAGGCCTTGGAACAATTCTGTGGAAATGGTCTTAGAGAAACATGTTCAAATACTCAAATGCATTATATTTATTGATAGAAATTGCAGAATGCTTCATATTTTGTGTATCAAAAGACAAAGGCAGTGAACATTGACAATGAATTTTATTTGATTTTTAGGGACAAAAAGAGCACAGGAAGGAAAAGTCAGATGTCCTTAAAATACTGTTGATCAACTTTTAATCTAGGGCATGTAATAGAGTTGCTTTACATAGTACTGTCACATTTTGTCAAAATACTCAAACATATCAGAGGCATTTATTTTGTAGAACTGTTAAACCATGAAACCCTATGTAACATGTCTCTAAACATTGTTTGGTTGAAATATTTCTATTATTGATAAGCTGACGTCTGAAGCTTTTGATTTATCATAGGTTTGTAGTTTATAAGTGGTTGCTTGACTCATTTTGTGGCTACATGCTTTGATAGACTTCATATTACCCATGTACCTTACTCTTGTGTATCATAAATGGGAAAAGTTGCACCCATTGCCTGAGGATACATTTTAATTGTGTATGCAAGTAGTTTCTATGACCAGCAGTCCTCTAATACTGGGAATCATTAGAGGTATGCCTCCTCTAAGAAACCCAAATCAAAAATACCTACAACTGTTTCCAAGTCAAATAGAGGTGGAAATACTTTAAAGTAAATACTTTCAAGCGTTTTTTATAAAACATCATAAAAGATGAGGTTTTGTGGAGTGTCTTGATTCTTAAAACACACATTTCAACTTCCCCAGTGACTAACAACTGATATTGATTGTTCCGATCTGATTCAGCTACCATAACACAGGATCAGATAGGAACAATACAGGGTCTAAGAAATCTATAATCATTAAATTTGTTCCAGTTTAACTACTTGTAAGATCCTGTTAATCAGCAGGAGCGTAATTACCTAGCATTTTGCTACTCAGTCTAGCTGGACAGGGGTGGGTTATGTTTAAAAAAACATCTGCAATACTTGGTAAATGTAATGATGATCATGCTTTATTCAGACATGACTACAAAGCATAAAACAATCATTATCATTCACATTACTGATTATCGTTACGGATTTTCACATTTCAGTGTCAGTGAGTAGTAATTATTTTTAAGTAATTATTTTTATCTCTGTCCATATACTTTTTCTCTACAGTGCTTTAAGTTGTAATAAGATGTCACTAATTGACCAAAGTAAATGATGTATGAAATATTTAAACTGTTTCAAAAATGTAAAACAGTACATTTAAAGCTCTGATACACCATGTTTCCATGTTATCTGAGAGCAATTTTGTTACTGTCAACTCTGTGATAATAGTGGTTATAAAAAAGAAAAAAAGAAAAAATACACAGCATTGGGAGTTAATTTTTTTTTCATAAGCAACCCCAATGTTTAACACACATATCTGATTGCCCGACAATCTTTTGCACACATTGTTTTCTTTTAGGTGGTTCCACCCCAACATCACTGGAATTGAAGCAGAGCAGCTCCTGTTAACAAGGGGTGTCCACGGCAGTTTCCTGGCCCGACCCAGTAAAAGCAATCCAGGGGACTTTACCCTTTCTGTCAGGTAAATCTTCACATCTACTTTCCCTACTTCATCTTGATCTTGTTTTCACTTTATTTCTGCCTCATTGGCTTAAACTTCAACATTGAGAACAAACATAGCCTTGGTGCTGTAGCGCTAAGAGGCCATTTGGTGTTTAAAGAGGCAAGTAATTCATGTACATTGTTCCATACAAAATGGAAAAATAATCATGGTGAGACTTAGGTTTTAGGCACTTTTTTTGTAAGACTACCAGCTGAAGCTCAATTATTTTAACTTATTGTACCAACTGCGTGCAAAGTGTAAAAACCCTATAATACAGTGATGCTATGACCATAAATACAGTTCAAGATTTGAGCTTGTAAGCAGACTGATAGGTATTCAGAAAGGGTGGCATGACAAGTGATTGTGCCTCACAGCACAAAGGGCTGGGTTCAGCTCCAACAGCTAAAATTCTGTATGGAGTTTGCATGTTCTCCCATTGTCTGCCTCCCCCCCACTGTCCAAAAACATGAAGCAGGTTAATTGAAAAAAAAATGCCCAGATGTGTGAATGAGAGAGTGAACGGTTCTATCTGTAAATGTGGCCCTGCAATTGCCCGATGTCTAGTCCAGGGTGTCCCCAAACGTGCACCAGACTGAAGTTGGATAGGCTCCAGTGAGTGGGATAAGGGGTAGAAAATGGATGGGAGTTCAAAAGGTTGCTTTTTGAATACTCGATAGGTCAGAGAAGTCCAGCGGTGTCTTTCCCTGAGAAACTGCTCATTAATACCCTCAAACCCCTCTTAATGCATGGCTGTAATTGAGAACCCGGGAGTGTTGCAGAGAATGTCCTTTCTAGTAAATAGACCTTGACACTACATGCTGTGGTGATTATAGAGAGCAGGAAATAAACAGAAGAAACAGTTTCAATGTTTCCACTTGGAAAGATGCTTTTAAGAGATGCACGACAGGAGCCAAACCTGTTTGTTGCTCACTAACTCTTGCTGACATACAGGTGTGTGGGGTTGGACAAAGAGTTTGCACTGCAGTAGGAGTGCCTAAATGTCAACCAGCCACCGCAAAACAGAAGAGATACGTTCAAACACATCAAAATAAGAGTCCACCTCAGACGCAAGGAAAATTGGCACTACGAGACACTTAGTCCCATCCGAGGAGATATGAGGCAAAGATATGGAAATTGGGGGAGTACCTGTGGTGCATGTGGGTGCAGGTGGTAGGCGCGTCTCCCTTGGATACTGAAGCTCCAGCAGTTGGCTGGCTTTATTCGCCTCTTCTTTTTGGACCCCCAGCTTGAATTGGAGCTGGGCATCACTAGCCCTCAGCTTTTCCTTGGACTCAATTTGGAGTCGGGGTATGCAAATTTTAACCAGGACCTCTGCTTGGCAAAAGAGGCAGTGTGCGCGGCAGCTTGACTAGGCCAAGTAGCCATTCAATCAGCTTGAGGCACACTCTCCATACATATGTTGGTGCTACCTCACTCGTGCCATCACTGAGCCCATACCAAGCAATTCCCGACTGTTAGGGCACCTATGGCAACAGAACCCTCATTTCCACTAACCAACTCACAACTAGTGCCTTGAGATCTCATTCTAGGCTAGATCTGGGCTAAAGTTAACTGAAGTGATCTGCTATTTAATCACTCACTGCAGCTGTCCACCTGGTCAAGGGTGGATGTGGGCCCTTCCTCATTTCAAATAACCTAGCCAAACTAAACAGATTTATTGCTGGGACCCTTTTAACCGTGATCCAAGACAAGCTCCCATTTAGGTTATGTCCTGGCTCAGAGAGGGGACGCAAAATAAAACCAGATTAAATTCTATTTAATAAACTATTATGGAACTCTTGAAAAGAAGGTGCTGAGTTAAAAGGAAACAAACGGCGCTACGCGAAACAAGAGGAGAAAGATACACATCAGAGTCAGCAACACCCTTACAGGAGTTGGGCTCACAAATCACACAGTTAAGCCGCAGCATTTTCCCTTGGCATGCTGCACGTCAACAGCCGCCTCGACTGGTTGTGTTGGGCTTTAAAGAAGTCAACACACTGTTATTGGCCGCAGTTGATTGACTTCAGGTGTTCTGATTGGCAATCTAGAGCACCTGCATGACAATTTGAAACACCCAGAAAGAATCGGGCAGGTCCTGGCCACAACACCCTATGAGGGGCATAAAGCCTCAGAAGCCTGAGCTTCTTGGACCACTGGAACATGCAAACCCCTCCACCACGGTAAGGTGGCGGCTCGAGGAGAGACTTAATTGCCAGCGTACTGCTGTAATTCGCCCCACCTGCCCATTTGTTGAAGAGATGTAATCTATAAAATATTTGATCTACTGTGACTTATTTTGCGCTTTCAGACAAAAATACACAAACAGCATTACTTCTTGCTGACCTGTCAGCCACCACTTGATCCTGGCCTAAGTACAGAGCACCACCTCACATCCCTCTTGCACACTAACATCACATTCTAAATATTCCTCCAGGACTCTTGCCCTTTTTAAGATTACCTTGGTCTGTTGTTTATGATATTAAAGCAAGCATTC
This sequence comes from Fistularia tabacaria, assembly GCA_901007705.1. NCBI lineage: Eukaryota > Metazoa > Chordata > Actinopteri > Syngnathiformes > Fistulariidae > Fistularia > Fistularia tabacaria. The sequence goes on from CAAKHD010010640.1 coordinate 52,058, forward strand.
CAGGAAACTCTCCTCTGTTTATAAGACTTAAGGACTTGTTGTGCAGAACACACCCAGACTCTTAACTGTCTTGATTCTTTTTGCGCAAGGTTTCATATATTTAAATCTGAGTTCTGGTCTAGTTTTATTGTTGTCTTTTATTTTGTTCATTCATACACCGTGAACTGGTCGCCAATCAATCGCAGGGCCACACATTCAGACGCAGTAATTTTCCCAATTTTTTCAAATTAACCTGCTGCATGTTTTTGGACTGTGGGACGAACCAGGAGGAAACCCACGCAGACACGGGGAGAACATGCAAACTCCACGCAGAAATGTCCCCTGTCGGAATTGAACCAGGGTCCTTTGTGCTGTGAGGCTGAAGCACTTTCCTCTGCGCCACCCTGCTGCCCCCTTTGTATGAGAAAAATATCGAAATTAAAATTCAGCTAATCATCAATTCATTGAGATGCCAAGTTGATATCTATATAATCAATTTATTATCTGTAATATTTGGCAAAAGTCATGGTAGAATAATCACATGATACTACTAGACCCCCCCCCCTTGTAAACAGAGAAATACAGTATAGCGAACACAATCTTTAGATCAAAAGCTATGTTCACTTGAAAAATAACTGTTTCTAGGAAAGTATGTAAAACTTCTGCGTTACTGGTCCCTTTTTCAGATTTTTAAGCATCAAATAAGATATGTACAGTCTAGAAATATTCAAATATACTGAAGGTAATTAGATGATTATTATGTATCCACGGCAGCTATTTTAGGCTTCGGTATCATGCTATCTAACTTATTCTCTTCAAAGTGATGCACATACATAGTTATATATCAGAACAGTGAAGATGCTAATTAGCCATTAAACCAGGTCTCATCTCACCAAGGCCGTTATGAGTGTGAAGTCACTGTGAATATCTAGATTGTAATGGACGCTGAGGGAGACTGTTGTCCTTCTCACTGTCTTATCATTTTCCCTCAGCAATTTCTCCTTATCTTCAGAATGTCTGCAATTATGCAGGAATTGAGGCAAAACTAAGTTCTTGCTCAAATGCCTTTGAAGTCTGAAGCTAATGGAAGCTCTTTGTTTTGAAAATGTTATCAATTTAAAGGTTCTTCAACTCTTAAGGAGACACGAAGAAAGTACGAAATAGAAAAATTGTAATTTACACACACAGTTCACGGAATGTGGTAAATCAATTGGTCTAGTTTTCTTTTCATGCTTCCCACTTGTCCATTGGACTTGGTACTTATTAGGAAGAGGAAATATGACATTTTTAAATTTTACATGAAAGGTCTGCTTCTTTTTAATATTTGGGTTAGGAACTTAAATGAAGTTTGAAGACTTCTTTCGATAGGTGGACTGGATATCATGTAGCATATGGGGTTGTCTCGGTGAGTGAGCCAGAATTTTGTCTCATCTTCTTTGAAAGAATCATTTGAGTTAGTTCACATTTTTGTGCAGTTAAGTTTCCTCTTTTTTTTTTTTTTTTAGAGCTGCAAACTAATAGCTAATGAGAAAAAAAATCGTAGTTTCCTAAGATTCTACTGGCATAATTCAGTGAATCACATACACTATCTCGCTCTTATTTGTCAAAACAACAATCCAGAGTAGAAATACTGCATCACATTTTCTACAGATTATTATCTGCCCATGGACCATGTTCTTGAAACTCCTCACGTTCATGATACTATGAGCTTAATGGTAGGCTAATGTTAATTGTACTGTCGTTCAAATGTTCATACCCGATTTAGGTGACATCCTCCAAGAGACTGCAGTGATAGCTAAGGCTTTAAGTCTTTCTATCTTACCTATTATTCTGGCAGGAAACAGTGTGAGAGGGATTCAGCTGTTGAAGCAGCCATGTGAGCCAAGGAAGTGATGAAACCGGTTAAGAGTTTGGTGATATGAAGGTTAGGCCAGCTGTATTACGTATGTGGGACAGTGAGGTGTTGTCTGTTTCTCTACTTCCTGGATGGTTTATTGCAAGCAACAGGAAAGACGTATAACTGCTTCAGCTGATGTCAGTAAAATGTATATTTAAGAGGTTTCTTATTATGGATGGATGTTTTTATGTAATGCACCCCTGTGTTAACAATGGTACTTTCTGTACTTTATGAATAGAACTACAAAAATGTGTCTTTGGATACCTTCATTCATTTAAAAACAAATCATCTCTCCATATAAACTAGTCACTTAACTTTATCCATGACTTGGGGCTGCCTTACAGTCAGAAAACATATGTATGTTGTATATCAGTTTGAGAGAAAGCAGAGCCGGGGTGGCTTTTTCTTTGATTCCCTACATTTACCCATGAAGAAGACATCTTGCAATAAAATGCTAAACATGAAGCAAAGTTGGAAAACATATTCTCTCACGCAGATCTTAGTTAATGGTGCTCTGGATGTTACAATGCAGCACAATGTTGATGCTTCAGATAGAGTTGCCATGCCATTTTTCATATCAATGCAAAGTAGTTCACAGGATAATGAATAGCTGGCTTGTTGCATTTACTCAAATGTCTTTTCAATACAGAGCATATGACAAAATAGTGAGCAACATGAAATACATTGAAATCCAATGTTTGTTAGTTTGTTTTAATTTGATGATGTGCATTAATTTCATTTTAACTCATGAGGAGACGAAGGGCCATGTATATTTGTAGTGAGAGAGTTTTCTAAATGATTTTTATATTTGTTACATTCACATCTGAGATTGTGAAATGTAAACCAAAAATGTATCATTAAAAACTGCTTGAAACGTGCAGTTATGATAAAATAAAAATCCACTGAATTGTGATAAACTCATTCCAAATCAAGCAGCATATCTGTTACAGAGGATACCTATCTTAGCAGATGCGGATATTATGTCTGTTTGTGTGTGTGGGGGGGTGACACTTTATCTGTAAATGAGTCATGGAGATGGAAGTCTACGAAGATTTTTCAGTGTCTCTGTGTAACATAGCAGGTACATTTCTAAATGTTTAAAGATACATATATGTGTGTATATACGTATTGATGTTTATAAATGTATATATGTATGTGTGTGTATATACGTGTAATTGTATGTATATGTATATATATGTGTGTGTGTGTGTGTGTGTGTGTGTATATATATATATATATATATACATATGTGTGTGTGTGTGTGTGTGTGTGTGTGTGTTTTGACTTATCTTGGTTAATGGTGTTAAGCAGAGAGCAACAGGGACATAGCCTGAGGGTAGAAGAGGTGCCTTTATCTGGACCATAGACCAGTGGCAACCTGCCAACAACCAATAATTGAGCCATTAAGCAATTACCGGGAAACATTGAAATAAAGATGGATGATAGGACCAATGAGCGATGATGAGGTAACACATTTGCAGTGATATTTTGAAATGGTAAAAAGGAAGAAAATATGAAGAGGAAATGTCTGTGGAGGTTCTCAGTCATCCAGGGTCATGGGGAATTCTTGTTGTAATCTTCTTGTCGTGGCAACTGGACTTGAATTCTCTTGAAGACGTTTCATCCCTCATCCAAGGGGCTTCTTCAGTTCTACTGATCTGTGGGGAGTTTATGAAAATAACTGCCAGAATTTCAGGCGGGTCTAGATTATGGTGGCTCGTTATGTAAATGTAAGAGTTGATTGGCAGAAACAAGGTCTAAGGAGTTTTGTTCATTGGGGACAAAAGGGCAACTTTTGCGGGATTACCTGGATTGGAATGTGAAAAGGTAAAGCTAAACAAAGGAGTGAAACCTGTTGGATCACATGAACCGAGGTTCATGTGGAAACTACCGGGGGCTGGTTCTGGTGGTGGATCTTTCCTGGTTGTTTGGAGGGTGCTGATGGGCCCGGACTGCGTTTGCAAATCCGTCTTCGTCTTGATCCCGGTACGGCATTATATATTTTTGAAAGATTGTGTCTGAGGCCCCCTCCTCTGTTGTTCAGAGATGGTTTTCTGTTTTGACAAAGATGGCTTCTTTGGCTCCTCTCTTGAACCATCTGTCTTCTCTGCCCAGAATAGTGACATTGCTGTCTTCAAAAGAATGGCCCTTGTCCTTCAGGTGGACTTCAGGTGGACTGCGGAGTCCTGTCCTGAAGTGGTGGCTCTCCTGTGTTGGGCCATCCGTTTGCGCAGAGGTTGTTTGGTTTCTCCAATGTCGACGTCCTCACAATCCTCAGTGCAAGTGACCGCATACACCACATTCTCGATCTTAGGCCTGGGTGTTTTGTCCTTGGACTGCACCAGTTTTTGTCTCAGGGTCTATTGGGGTTTGAAATGTACGGGTATCTGGTGAGATCGGAAGAGCGTCGTGTAGGGAAAGA
>CAAKHD010010640.1:57526-89846 GCA_901007705.1 Fistularia tabacaria
TTGTTGTGTGTGTGTGTGTGTGTGTGTGTGTGTGTGTGTGTGTGTGTGTGTGTGTGTGTGTGACTAATTTTCTTCAGGGTTAGGTTCCTTGGCACGAGTCCACTGTTGTTAGCATGCATCATAAATAACTGAGTTCTCTGTGTGCTCTCTGTTTTGCAGGCGTAACGATGAGGTGACCCATATTAAGATCCAGAACTCTGGGGACTATTATGATCTGTATGGAGGCGAGAAGTTTGCAACACTGGCTGAGTTGGTGCAGTATTACACTGAACAACAGGATCTCCTGCGTGAAAGGAATGGGCATGTCATCGAACTCAAGTACCCACTCAACTGCAAGGATCCCACATCTGAGAGGTGCCAGCAATCTCTAACTCAGACACAGACATTTCCAACTAGATTTGCATACAAGCAAGATTCGCTGTACATCAGGAGGTCCCAGTTGACATAATTTAAACTGAGCCCATGTCATGTTATTGTTTGATTAGACTTCATTGAGTAATTAAGGTTTCTACCTGACAATCAACTGTGGAAAATGTCTGCCGAAATGATATTCCGTTTCTGTTCAGCTCTTAGTGTATCTTCTTATATAGCTCAATCCTGCCATGAAAGGTGGTAAAGTAACCTGAGAAATATTATTAGTTTAGCAGTTGTGAGTGCAGTTGCAATATCCTGTTATGTCTCAGTCTTTGTGAGGCATTGTATAATTTTTTTTTAATTTGATTTAGGGTATGAAAATTGTTAAATCAAAGTTTTGTTATCATGCTTCATTTCTGGCTTATTAAACCCACTGAGATAGCTGAAACCTTTTGTATCCTTTAAAGCACTTTCTGTAACACTTTCACACCCACAGCCACACACACACACACACACACACACACACACACACACACACACACACACACACAGAGTGGATAATACTAATGCAATATCGTTAGTATTCAAGAAATATATATTCATTCATCTAAATAAAAGTTAATTGTCAGTTTGGTAGGATCACATTATCATACATGTGTTCATTTTAAGCAAGAACAGGGGGTAGCATTTTACCGCAGAGCCCTCCATGTTCAGTGTTCCACTATACAAAAGTTGCATTTAGTCACCTAATTTTTCACCGACCACATGACTAGATTTAAAATAATTATTGAAAACGAATCAGGACCTCATTCTGAGATTTCCTCCCCTGCTTTCATCATGAATATGCATGATTATTCTGCATCTTTATTCAAACCCAGTGGGTGGTTCAGCTGTTGTTTATATAGCTACGCAGGGGCACATATTGTAAATGCCTATATGCTTATCATATCTACACAACTTCATTGAAATGTTAGCATATTTAGTGTTATATATATATGACAATGGAAAATCGTACTGGCTCTTACAGTTGAACAATAATTCTGAGAGGTACGTGTTTTCATAACAGCAGAAGAAAAACTTTAACTTTTCACACGTGTTTGTTCATCATCTCAGGTAGTGTTTGCAGTCATTTTTTCCTACATATCTGCACATTTAAAGTGTGTTAGATTTTTAAAAAAAATGATATTCGTATTTTGGGGTTTTGTGGTTTTTCTATTCTACATACATCCTTTTTGTAGCAGTTCTGCACATTCTTGCTTACAATGAAGGAAAAATGCAGACATACACGTTCTTCATCTTAATGGAAAAAATGAGACTGTAGCTTAATGAGACGTTGGATTTTGAGTAGGAGTCTTAAACATGTATCAACATACATACATACATACATCAGTGGTAAACCCTGAAGTATAATGTGGGACAGGTTCCCTTTAGGCAGGAACAAAACTGTTCTTTTGTCTTAACTCCTCTCACTTACCACTTGTTTTTGAATAAAGTATATGGCTCCAGGCTGAATTTTGTCTTACCACAGGTGCTGGAGAAGAAAATGTGGAAGATTGTCTGTATTAGATAAAATAATACTTCATTCCCCATTGGGGAAATGTGTGTGTCGCAGCTGCACGGGGCAGAGGTCAGATATCAAAAGACATTAAACAATGACAGTAACAATAACAGTGAATGGAGACATAAAAAGGACAGAGACAACAACAGCAAAAGGATAAAAATAGATAAACTGCTACGTGAGGACAGGAGTAAAGTAACATTACTGAGTGACAGTTGCAAGTAGTGCTATCAAGAGACTATAGATAATTGTGGAGTTTTTGAAATGGTTGTGTTTGTTGCATATCAAGATTTAGTGTCTCTTAAAGCAGACAAGTCAAGCCCAAGGCCTGAAAATCAATGCCTAGCCTGAAAGATAATTTCATGTTTGTAATTAATACTCTTCCAGTAAATTCCACCATTAATTCAATAAATCCTACAAACCACTGCAACACCTGCTGCAACTCAGTGGGCAGGGTGAATGCATGGATCAGCACCTATGCAGTGACATTTAAGCTAGTGGCCCCTGGAAGAAATGGCCCAATGAAAAGTGGACTTTGAACATCATAAAAGGTGGGAGGAAGAGTACCTGTTTGCTGGCATTGAGGAAGAACCTGTGTGCACATTTTTAATTTTGCCAATGAATTGAGCACATCTCGCGTGGAGTTCACACAGTGCTGTGCTGACTAAGAAGCCTTGAAACTCAATCTTTGACCGTTCAGTAATCCATTTGTAGTCAATGCAGAGTGGAACGGCACACCTAATGCAAGTTTGATTCTGTAGGCCTTACACAGTTTCTGACGTTCTTGCCATGAAACAATGAAGAAACCATAATGTCATCTCGATGATGCACCTACACTCTATCCTGAGAGTTTTCACAATACAGAATCTAGCCCCAACCGTTAATGAGCTTGGAGCCAAGCTGCTGTCTTGGACACAAGAAAACTGCTTCGCTCCACAGTTTTTTTTTGTTACTGTAGTAGCTTAACTCCCTATTTTGTTTAAATATACAGTCATATTTAAAACAATCTTTTCAATTTCTTCTAGTCTGACCCGAATTATATATTTTCTATGATGAGAGATGCATTTTCCTTTTTTTTTTTAAATTTGTCTTTTGTTAAGGTTCAAAGCAGTTTTTACATTCTTGCTTATTTATAGGTAGCACTTTTCTATTTAGTAAGGGGAAAGAGAATGGGGTTAGATTGAGAGCTGATTCATAAAGCTTAAAGACAAAAAAAGGAAGAAGAAGAAGAATTTGCTATTTTGTAAAAGGTGTTTGATTGCCTTTTGCTGTTTAGCCACAATCAAATGATTTGTGTCAGCAATTAAGCATATGATTGACAAAGTTGGCAAAGTTTTTGAAATCACGATGAAGATATTTTTTACCCTAAATGATTTATGTCGGGGTAGAATGTTGAATTGTATCATCAGTTTTGGGGTTGATCTAATGTAATGGTGTAATGTTGTGATTGTCAAGCCAATTTTAATATAATAATAATAATAATGGTATATAATGAAAAACTGCACTGTAAATCACATTAATGTATCATGTCCCTGGCTACTAGGTGGTACCACGGTCACCTATCTGGAAGAGATGCAGAGAAACTGCTAACAGACAAGGGAAAGGCAGGCAGCTTCCTTGTTCGTGAAAGCCAGAGTAAACCAGGGGACTTTGTCCTCTCAGTTCTCACCAATGAGGAGAAACATGAGAATGTTGACCGCAGGACCAAGGTCACCCATGTCATGATTCGCTTCCAGGTACCCCAGTACACTCTTGTTACTTTGAGTGATGTGCTTTTTAACATACTAGGATCTAATTTTACACAAGAAAAAATAATCTCACTTGATGTTATATTTTTCCCAGCAGGATGGTAAATATGATGTAGGAGGTGGAGAGAGGTTTGACACTCTGGCTGACTTGGTGGATCACTACAAAAAGAATCCAATGGTAGAGAAGAGTGGCATTGTAGTCCACCTCAAACAGGTATGGAAGAGAGACTGTTGAAGATCATATCAATAACTGAATCTCGTGGGAATGATATCATGGATCCATTGATGTGTTATATTTATAGGCTACTGGACAATTACTTTCTCTATTCACTAACCTATCATATCTCTCTATCTACTTCATTCTCATTTTGAGTAGAGAGAAAAATTAACTTCATCAAAAAAATGTATGAGACAAATATTTCAAATATGCACAGGTAATAATGAGTATAAAAATCCACAATACAAATAGTACAGGCATACCTGAGGTTTTGACATGTATAATAGCTTGTTTTGCTGTGTTTAATCCAATTTAATCCCCACATTTCAACAGCCTTTTAATGCTACAAGGATAAATGCAGCTAATATTGAAAATAGGGTACAAGAGCTCAACAAAGTGGCAGACAACTCAGAGAAGCCCAAACAAGGATTCTGGGAAGAATTTGAGGTATGTAGCCTCATCACGGATGTTTTAGAAATTTTTTTTTAGAAGTTTGAATTAAGTTTTAATCAATACTAATAAGTACATCACCAGTCATTTTAATCACTTGATCCAACTTGTTTTGAAATTAGCCAAATACTTATATGGCTGAAGTCATGCTATTTACAAAAAAGGCAAAAATGAAGGTTAAAGTTATGTTAGTATCAGTAAGTAAGTCTATATCCCTATATAATCTGACATTTACAGTTCCATTGGTATATCGTTCATCAACGTCTGCTTGCTGTCAAATGTAAGGGCTGAAGGTGCTTCTCTAACTATGAATATTTGCAGAGAGTCCAGATTGGTAATTTTTACACTTGGTTTTCATAAAACCAATGTTCTTGCCATTTGTAACCATGGATACAAACTAAAATCAAATAATGCAAAAAAAGGACTTCTCATTTTCCGAAAATAATTATATAATAACAATTGAATAAAACACCACACTTTATATTAGGGAAACTGAACAGATAAAATATAAATGAAGAAGGAACAAATTATTTTCCATCTGAAGAACCATATATCAACCTGACACTAATTCACACTAATCAGTGCTTGTATGAACTATGCGATACAACCTTATAAATTCATTTTTTTTTTTTTCTGTAATTTGTCAATTGTCAGTCAGTAGTTTTTTTGTTACTATAAGCAGAAATGTAACTGTAATCTTCAATATTGCTGGGTGGAGCACCAAGAGTGGGCTGCTTGAAATGCAATGGTATGTGCATTGCTACTGTTACTGTGTTTGTAAAAAAAGCCTCTGATGAAAACTTTCTTGCAATTAAAGTCAAGCTTATGTCAGATATCAGGCTCATTCCAACATCTATCTTCTGCTTCTGAAAAAACACTATCTGAATCATCTAAGCCAAACCAGCTCAAATAGTTATGCAATAACTTATTACTTAAAACTAAAATTATTTTAACAGAAACTTTAAAATGGTAAAACACAGGCTGCCAGAGCTGTTAAAACCCACTCTGCTTCAGCATTGAGTTAACTTGAAAATGTAATTTAAATTAAAAAAAAAAAAAAAATTTAACCTCTGAATACTTTTTTGGGATAGTAGCCACCAGTTGTAACTATGGTGTCTCTGTATTTGTGAGAAGCCTAATTTTACATTAAAATCCACAACCGATGAAAGTAATTGGAAATACTTGCATATACAAAAAGTTTGTATCATAAATTAGATTTTCAAGGTAGAGTATTTCCAAGATGCTGGATCTGTGTCTCCAGTAAGTAAGAGATTGAAGCTGTATTCGCCTTCGCCTTCTATAAGTTAGAAGAAGAAGAAATATAGAGCGCAAGACAAGTAAAATTTTGACCACTGCATTTAACCGTCATGGACACACCATGAACAAAAGGCAGCTAAGACACAGCGCCAGGGGAGCAGTTAGGGGTTCAGTGTCTTGCTCAACAACACTTCAACAGGCGAGTAGGAACAAGGAATCGAACCAGGAATGTTTGGGTCTAAGGACAACCACTCTGACCCCCTGCCCCGCAATATATATATATATATATATATATATATATGTATGTATGTATGTATGTATGTATGTATGTATGTATATATATGTATGTATGTATATATAAATGTATATATGTATATATATGTATATATATGTGTGTGTGTGTATATATATATATGTGTATGTGTATATATATATATGTGTGTGTGTATATATATATATGTGTGTGTGTGTATATATATATGTGTGTATATATATATATATGTATGTGTGTGTGTGTGTGTGAACACAGACTCTGAGTCTGAGACCTAGAAAGTTGTTTTTTTTTACAGATTTGATTTGAATGAGTCTCAACTAGGGAAAATATCAATGTCAGTTTTATTTTATTATACATCATTTATCTTTATTCCTCTTTGTTTTTTTGTTTGTTGTAATGTATTAGGTACTTCAGCAACAGGAGTGCAAGCTCCTTTATCCCAGGAAAGAAGGCCAGAAACCAGAAAACAAGAGTAAAAACCGATACAAGAATATACTCCCCTGTGAGTCTCATTGCAGCCTACCATTTCCTGTCACTTTAACTTCCTGTGGAATATGCGACTCAAGCAAAAGCCTTCGGATGTCAAGATGTTCAACACATTTCAGAAAAACATTGTGACAGGAAAAATAACATTTCGCATAAGTAACTTTCACCTTTGTGTTTTCAGTTGACACAACTCGGGTTGAAATCATAGAAGTAGACCCAGACGTTCCTGGTTCAGACTACATCAATGCCAACTACATCAGAGTGAGTTTCAGCATTAACTGCATATTAATCAAAAATAGTCAACCGTCTGATCAACCACACTGTGGTGTTTAACATGATATTGAAATTAGTAACTGAATTGTGTATACTTTTGATATCATATGATGACTATTGATGATTCTCTGGCAGCATGATGGAGCAATGTTGTCCATTCCACAGTCTATCTTTTCCTTACAGAGTGTGCATGAAGAAGGTAGACATCTAGATGAGGGCAAAGTCTTCATTGCTACTCAAGGGTGCCTACAGAACACAGTTACGGACTTCTGGAAGATGGTGTATCAGGAGAACACACATGTCATTGTCATGACTACAAAGGAGATGGAGCGAGGAAGGGTTAGCACTTAGTGCACTACACACTGACACCTGGGTCTGCCATGGTTGCACATTATTGAAGACGCGCAGAAACATTTCCACAAATGTTTATCCGTGTATTTGGCTCATGAAAAACTTGACTCTCAAATTCACTCACTCCTGATTATACTTTTGTCTCAAGTTGAATTACTTTGAAATACTTACATAATTGCTTATAATTATACATATTTGTTGACAATTTCATTGTCTTAATAAGGGAGAATGTACCCTCTCAAAATATGGTTACCATAAATAATGTTTGCAGTGGAATATACACTACAAAGCCTACCCATTTTTCAAAATCACACAGGTGATTTGAGCCATTGAATACAGCTTGAGAGAGGTTTTAAAGGATTATTCCTTCCTGAAAAGAAACTACAAATATATCAGAGTATTTGCCACTCTTTACTGTGATTTTAATCAGTCTGAGTGACTTAAACATTCATTGTAATTTCCTAATTCTTTGTTTTGACAGATTATTATAAGTCACCCAGTGGACCAAATTCTATTGACCGTTCTGTCACATCAAAGAGCATATTGTAATATGAAAAACAGGGAAATGCTGGACACATTCTACACTAGATATAAGGATAAAAATGGTAACAGTGCACTGGTCTGCTCATCAGGCTCATTGTTTTAAATACCAATTATACTAGGTGTCAATAGAACTTAATGAAGGAGAAAAGCAAAACAGAGTTGTCAAAAGAAACCTTAAGAATAGGTAATGAATCAACATTGGAGGACTGCTGTGACATAATGAAGTTTGGATTTGTTTGTGAAATACAGCAGTCATCCATAGATAATTCATCTGAAAGGAAAACATGACAATGCAAGCGATCTATTGTGCTATTGATAGGATTTGATCATACTGTCTCAAACTGTCCCATTAACCTAATCACATTATCAGTGCAAAAATGTTGTTGGTTCAAAATTCTCAGATAGCATTTCATGGCATCAGCTGATGTGGAGTTACTTGTAGAGATGAATGAGGGAGAGAGAGTGAGGGTGTGTCTACGTGTGTGCGTCTGCGCGTGAGCGCGTGCACATGCACATGCACATGCACATGCACATGCACATGCACATACAAACACACATAGTTGATATGGGCGTTGAAGGAGATGAACATGGATAGTATAACAGTTAAGTTGATAGGAAAGCTGCTTGAGATCAGCTGGGTCTTTAGTTTGTCTAATACCTACCGACCTCCTTTCAGTGATCACTCAATTTCTTCATTCAATTTAGAACAAATGTGTCCGATATTGGCCTGACCTTTATGCCACAAAGGAGTTTGGGAAAGTTCTAGTGAGGAACGTGGATGAACGGCCAGCACAGGACTACATCTTGAGGAAATTGGAGGTGACCCGTCTGGACCGGGTAGGGAAAGCTGTGTACTCAATCAGCATTGACACACTGAACTGGGGTCAGATTATCTAACCTAGGTTCGGATTACCCAACCTCGTGTACTCACACACTCACACACACATAAAATCCCATAGTTTTTGCTTAAATCTCTCGTAGCTCTCAGGAATACAAGACAAAGAATAAGAAGAATAAAACTAAAGAGTGATTTTAAAGTAAGTGTTTAATCATACAAATGTTTCATGTGCAGATGCACACATGCATACAAACAGATCCGCCTTGCCCCATTTTAGCTTCTTTTTGGTTGTAATTGTTTCCTAAAAAAGAGGAACTGTTTTGACTTTTGTTATACTAATGACAATAGTGGCTTTACTGGATTAAAATTTTGATGTAGAAAATTGTGTCTAACAGATTTGCTGAAGGAATATCTACTTTAAAAATTAGAGATTTTTTAAAGGTATCTATAAAAAGAAAGTGTTGTTTTTCCCACGCAAATTTGTAGTCATAAAGTAAACTATCTTTGAATTTTTTTTTTTTTTTTACAGGTGTCAATTTTTATGGCAATTATGCTCTTATTATTCAAAATAATGTCCTATCCAAAAAAAATTCTGAAACCTCATGATCCCCATTTTGGAGACCCATAATGTAATTGCTGAATGAAGTTTTTTGCCAATTTCCTCCTCTGGATTAATCCAGGCCAACTATATCGGCACCAACACATGTACTGTAACGCTTGGTTTCACTCACACCGGACCACATACACTCAATTCTGCCGTTACGGCCATAAAAAGTATTCACAATGGGTTCTTCAGTCCTCTATGCTGGTTACTTAACACGTAATGTTGAGTGTTCACTATTGTGCTTTTCTAACCATTTTGACATCAAAAGTTCCTATCTCCAAGCACTCTTGTTTAAAAAAAAAAATTTTTTTTAAATTTAAAAAAAGACCATGGAATATCGCATTCAATCAGTCTACAAAAATGTGCTAGTCCACATTTCTAAATCACTACAGAATTAATGTCCCTTTGTGAATTAGGATCCGGGGTTTTATCCACTGTTTACACCATCTTTGTTTTTTTTCCTTTGCAGAAGGAGCCTTTAAGGTTTATCTTGCACTACCAGTACCTGAGTTGGCCAGATCATGGGGTTCCCAATGAGCCAGGGGGTGTCCTCTGGTTTCTAGAGGAAGTCAACCGCACCCAGAGCACCATTCCAGACTCTGGACCCATCGTCGTCCACTGCAGGTACAAGCAGGTAGAGTTTAGACAAAATACTGTGAAAAATAGTTACACAGTAACAACACCAGGTAATTTTTCATCGACCCTTAACGCTCATTTTCTTCTCTCTCACACACACACAAACATAGGTGGCCTCTGTTTGAATCACAAACCCGAGTTTAACTTGTCATAATACTGATAACACGGAAAAAATGTTTCCATTCATAATGGAAATCTGTTATCCAGTTTCCCAGTCATGGAAAGAATGAAAAATGAAAGAAACAGCAATCTTTCCTCCTAAAATACTTGTAATATCCCTTGAAACTTCCGAACCACAACATCTACATTTTTATGTGAAAGGACAAAGTAAAGTTATGGGTCATATAAGAATAACATTTGTACTTTGAGTACTAGTTGTATATAGAAATGCAAGCAAAATAAAAATGATCAGTGTTTTAAATAAGGATCTAATCAACATACTTGTCTTTTTCATGAAAAGCCTTCCATTAAAATGTCATTGTTAAAATCCTTACACAGAAATTGGGATTAATCCTTATTTACTAAGTTATGAGAAGTTACACCAATTTAAGCACACCAGCCTTTGAATAAGTATTTCGACACCACTTATATGTATTATAAGAGTGAGATGGTTAAAGCAAATTTTCTTAAAAGTCCTGGGAAAGACAACGATCTTTATCTTAACCGGTCTGAAACAATTAAAGGTAATTGTCTTATTATCTCTTATATCTAAACCATGCCTCTGAAATGGAAGTAATCCAGTATTTCTCAAATGTTAATTTGGACTTGCGCACAGTCTCTGTTACACATTACCCACAAATCTCTTTCTCTCTTAGTTCAGTGTTTGATAAACCCCACCATACAGTGTCCTTTTTTTCAATTTAGTCTTCATTTTTTGCTCACTTAACACATATTTAGAAAATTAGGATCAAATGAAAAATTGTTTCAACTGGCCACATGGGTGTGCTGTGCACGGTTTTCATCTAGGGTGCAGTGATGACTGCATGAGTGGAATTTAACAATCTTTTGGCTAATTGATATTATGCAATTGCAATACTTAACAATGGCTTACATAAACTTCAAAATGTTGCAATGTTTGTGAGACAAGGCCCTGCTGAATCTGCATTTTAACCATAGCGATATTACTAGAATATGGTCTACTCTCAACATATATTAGCATGGACATTTAACTAAAACAAGGTAAACTCAAGGTAAATTATTTTACTCTACTCTAAATATGTGAACAGCAAACCCAACCAACTGATTCACTGTATGTTACTGCTAGTGAAAAAATCTGTGTCCGGAGTGACTTTTGCTAGCTGGCTGCTGGTCAAATATCACTACCCCTACTCTGTTCCTCATGTGCAGCTAATGAACTGACTTTATAGGTAATGTCATCACAACTTACGTTTCCAATAATTTATCTTGATGTATCTGATGACAGTCGATGGCGAGGAAAGCCCTTGTGGAAGGAGACAGGTGAACCCAGTAATATATGTGGGGGAAGGGAGGTGTATAGCTACCCTCCTTTTGCTTAATAAGATGATATCATACATACTGCAAAACTGAGGTAACATGTAGCTTCAAGTCAACATCATGGAATTAGGTTTTCGTTTTAGGCGCAGCAAATCTGGAGAACTAATGTTGGCTGAGTGGAGCCAATAGATCTTTGGGCAAGCCAGTCATTTATGGTTTGAAAAGGAGAAACCGTAGTGGACTTGAGTACTCCTGCTCACCTTACCAAAGGGTTCATCAGGAGTAAAAGCCAAATCAAACAATGACATGGATGTGAACAACTTATGTGTACCATGCAAATATCAGGTCTTTCTGAAATTTTCAGAACATGTTACTCAATTATTTTATTATTAGTCAAACAGCTGTCAGCTTGTCCATGACCCAAAAATCTGCATTCATCCGAGTAACGTCTAAGTTCAATCTGAAAATGTGAATTAAATGGGAAAAATATATTAATTGCTGAGACAAGATTGGGTTTACTTCATTATTAGCTGCCTGACATACACTGCCACCATGAAGACAGAGTGACCAGAGGTGGCTCACCAAAATGTGATATATATGTATCTATTTTTTATTTTATATATGATTATTTTATTTTATCCATTTTTTTTAATTTCTTTGAAAAAAAAAAATTAAAATCTCTAAGCAATAGCAATGATAAAATGTTAAAATCATTCATATTTTGTCCTTTGCGGTGCTGGACACTCAAACAATATAGGTTTCATAGTTTAACAACTGTGCTGGTTTTTACCTTCCAATTTATCATCTTTACAGTGCAGGCATTGGGAGGACAGGCACCATCATTGTTATAGACATCCTTATTGATATCATTAACCGCCAAGGTAGGAGGAGACCTGTCATAATCACAAAAAAATTAACATTTTTTTAAACTCTGACCCGTCTGAGTTCTGTTTGTGTGTCTCAGGTCTCGATTGTGACATTGACATCCCAAAGACCATCCAGAGAGTCCGTCAACAGAGATCAGGCATGGTGCAGACAGAGGCCCAGTATAAGTTCATTTACATGGCTGTGCAGCAATATATAGACACAGCTCAGAAAAGACTGGAGGAGGAGCAGGTACTTTACTGCAGTAGAGATCACTTTTAACAATACAATCATACTGTATCCCAGATAAAAATAAATAAATGAATAGATGAAAAAAAGAGAATTTTTATATATACATATATATATATATATATATATGTGTATATGTGTATATATAATGTATGTGTGTGTGTGTATATGTATATGAAAAAGTAGCACATTGAAGTGATACTTCTGCTCTGTCTAATACCCATGTGTAGGCTACATGTTATGTTGTCAAGGCAGTATTGGTTAAGCATCACCATTGTTACTGATTATCCCCCAAGAAGTGTTCCCCCTTTGAATGCAGGTCTACTGCTTGAGGTTTCCATGTGGGATTATTTCAATTCAAGACTCAGACAGACACGGGACAGAAGTTAAAGCTTGACTACAAATGTCATTATTTAAGCTAATTCAGCCTTATTCATGTTGCAGAGGAATAAGATGAAGGAAAGGGAGTACTCCAATATCAAATACCCGCAGATGACCAACTCTCGGTCTAAACTCAATATGGCATCATCACGCTCTTCATCTGTGTAAGTAAAACCCATATCCTGATGGTGAGCTAACTATTGTCTTAACAGCTGAACAAAAGGGAAAGTCAAATGGCAAAGAAAAAGTACTGTAATCCTTTTTTTTCCCTTTGTAGGATGACAAATGATGATTCATCTAGTGTGTACGAGAACATCAACTTTAAAAGTCCGCAGACTTCTTTTAGCAGCTATACCAGGAGGTAGAACTGTTCCTGCAGAGAACACTGCTCTTGCCTGCCTAACTGTAAGTACTTCATTAATTTTACTCACAACTGTTTTTATTTTATATTGTGCTGCAGAACAGGGCATACATTTAGTGTTCCAAAAGTATACTCAATTTAGGGTATTTTTTGTCATACAAAAGTGATTCATTTTACCGGATATTGTGTACATGATTTTTTTCACCAACTGAAATTTCCTTTCATCCAAGTAGTTTGAAAAATGTGCTGAAGAATTTCAGAAAAACAGGTGTATGAATTGAATTTGATCCTGAAATCACACCTTTCATTACTGTTCAGTCTTTCTGCTACGATAAAACACAAGTTTCACTGTTCCTCCACTGAGATAAATTAACTTTCCACAAGAAGATAAAGGGTAATATTTGCTTATTTTTGTGAATTACATTGTGAGGCAGCCAGAAGGGGTTGAGTGCAATTAAAGATAAAATGAGCTTCCCTTAAAGCAGCAAAAGGTTGGATTTGGGTCAAAATTTTGTAACAAGCCTCTGCCTCAGTCCTATTTGTGTCTAACTCATATTGAATAATAAAGTACACAATGAACTAGCAGTTGCTTGTAGATTACATCATTATTCATTAGTCAGGTTTTTAGCAAACTTCTAATATATAGGACAGAAAATGTGTCCCAGACTGAAATTTACATCATACCTGACTCTTTTTTTCATGATTCAAAGTGACACCAGCCATTAATTTGATGTGTCTTTCTGTCTGCTTGAATTTCCATCAGTGTCAGCAGAGGTGTATCTTCCTCAGCAATGAAAAGTCCCCCTGGGGGAGGAGGAGGAGGGTCAGGTTGGTTTGACAAAACCTACAATAGTGGACCCTATCTGGGAGGACAGTGGCATTCTGTTCTTCTCCTGCTACAGGACTTCTGTATGAATCAAACCTCACCCTTCTGGCCAGGAGGCCTCACACAGCATAGCCCCCCGTGCTCAGGGCCCCTGTTGTCTCCCTTCTTCCCCAAACTGCTCCAGCTTGCAAAGCATGTCTCTTGTCCAACCAGCACAAGTGCCTTGTGACAGGATGTATCTGTTACTTAGCTGTTACATTTCTACTTTTACTTCTGTCCTAAAACTGGAAGCCTGGGTTGACATGAGGTACACGGAGAAGAGGGACAAGCTTAGCATCCTTATAGGAGATAAGAGCTCAGTTTGTTTCCGCCTTTTCCCAAATATTTGCAACATTTTTTTTCTGTCGGTTGAACTTGGGCCTTTTGTTGGTGTGCTGATTAATGTGGCTGTTGAATGACAGCAACGGTAGTTATAAAACAGCTACAAGACCCAGGGGGCAAAAATGTCAATACAGAACCTTCAGCAATCATTAAAAAATATCTGTTTCCTTTTTGAGTAAAAAGGAAGTGTGTGCATATGCATGTGCGTGCATGCACATGCATTGTTACAGAGACAAGTTAGAATGTAAAATTGTAGAATTGAAGTCCCTTTTCCTACCTGGACACACACCACGCATATTCTGTCCTGAGTTTCTATGCCTCCATAATCAGAAGAAAAGAAGAAAATGTCTGTTCTTATAATCTGTTCCTTGTCATTATTTCTTGGTGTTTTGTTTTTTTTTTGTTTGTTTTTTTATACTGTTGCTGTCATGACTGTAACATAACATTTGAAATGGATATTTATACAGGAGTTTAATGTTTGGGAGGTGACTTGATTCAGATGACAAGAGTGAATTGAAGTCCCTGTCTGACAGGGCAGCGGATGAAGAGGATTCTTGAAAGAATGTTTGGACCTAAGCTTGGCCATTGGTCGTCTCAGTTTTGTTTGACTTGTCCTTTTTAATCAGTCGGTCTGATGCAGTTCAACATCTGTCAGAGGAGATGGTTACAAGGAGACAAGGGGAAAGATTATTGCGGGCCAGATGGCCATCTGCCTGAGATTGAAGAATAGATTTGTCTCCAAAAAGTAATTTAGAAGATGGCCATAATCCAGGCTTGATGATAGCGGGGTGATGTGATGAGCAAGGCAGTGGTGCCTCAGAGCTGAAACCTCTGTGCTGTCAGCCAGATTGTTACCTAATTTTAGTCTCTAGGATCAGCACCAAAATACTCCACTGAGAGAAGACTGTGATTATGGAGGTGACTGTTGACACAGCTCTATAATAAAACTAGGAGTTACTATTGGAGGACAAAGTACCAAATATGAAAAAAGAACTCAAGATTTTTACATCCACATTTAAATGTATTACTTTTTAAATATAGAAAAAGGTAATCTGACAGGGTATTGGCTCATCTCTGTGCCTATATTTTTTTACCTCATACTCACTTTTTTGATATAAAATACTGGAGAGGTGAAATAAGCTAATAAAATGCGGTTTTTCAAAATGTTAAACAGATCTGCGTTAAAATGTAAATTTCTCTGTCCTGGTCCATGCTTCACCTCTCTCTCTGCCAAGCTTTGAATACGAGGTTTCAGATCTTGACAATTAATGTCCAGCTCTTCTTAATGACATATTCAACTTCACTTCAGTCAAATAAAGTTTCCAAAGTTTCCAAAACAATTTATCCAATTTAGAAATTATTAAGTTACCATAATGTGTTTTCAAATAATATGAAACTGCATATGAATGATACTTGGTGTTGCTTCTCAGATCATTGCTCTCTTCCCCTCCAGCCAAGTGGTCAGTGCTTCTCCAGTTATAAATTGGCTAGTGCTTTAGAGAGGCTGCAGCTGGTGAAGTGTAATTGCTATGTCCTGCAGTACCAGTCAAGGCACTGGAAAAATGAACATCCTTGTGCAGGATATGAAAATCAAATAGAATCAGCAGCAGGATAGTGAGCCTGTCAGGGAAGCCTGATTCTGAGAGAACAAAGGATTCTTGTTAAAGCTGATGAGGAACTGTTTTTTTTCCCTCACAGATTTTCGGTAATTTTGGCTGATTGTCAAATACGTAACCTTTTCTAAGTTAAATAATCATGAGTTAAAAAGCTTGTTTCTATTATTCTAAATGGGATTTTGAAAAAAATTAGTGGCATTGATAGCCAGAGTGAATGAGAGCCTAAATCTTTGAGAAACACTTGATGCACTTAAGATGAGTTTGAACAGGTCAGAGGTTTGATCCCATCAATTTCCCGTTTGACCTTTTTCCCCATGAACAGTTATATTTATCGAAAGAATGAGAAATGTCTTGTGCGTTTTTGTGTATTTATGAATTGTGTCAAGCTGTGGATACAGATTTTTATTTTAACCTTGCTTCTTTAGTTTTAAATTGTTTCTGATATGTTGAACATTAATACTTGAAAGTATGAAACTGCTGAATCTTTGGTCTCAAGCCATCTGGACGTGCACTGGATGAGGACATTTTTGGTAGATCACAAGATTTTTGCCATCAGTGTTCGTTTTGTTTTTTTCATTGCTTCATTGCTTTCATTACTCATGAGTTTCAAATTTGATTGTGTTTTATTTGATTATTGTTGTCTCTCTTATTTATATTGGTGTCATTTCCACCAATAACTGAATTCTGCCTCTGAGTTGAACCATGCGCATAGAGGTTTGCAGTAGTTACACAGTTGTTTCATTCTGCTTGTCCTCTTGTATTTACTTGAACATGAATTTGTTGAACATGAATTTGAATCTCTTTGTTTCGATTCCTTGAAGGCTCTTGGTGTTTCTTGTTCTTGCACTGGCTCTGCCCGGACGCCTTCTTGCTATACAGACTACGACTCCTGATGCAATGAGCTGCCATAAGTGGCAACAATATGGTTTATTAAAATAGTTTAATAAAAAATGTATGATGGCACTGTGTGAAACTCCTCTCATACTTGGTGTATTTATGTCCTTTTCCCCTGTGAAACAGGAGCAGGTTTTAACTGAAGAGAAACCCCCTATTATTGCCATAGGTAATGAAGGATGAGGTCCCCTGAATAAACATTTTAAGAGAAATAGGGTACCACAGTTATGGTCTCAAGCATTGGGCCTACTGTTTGGAATGAAGAAAAAGAATGCAATAGTCAAAGCCCTCTGCCTCACAGCACAAAGGACCCGGGTTCGATTTCGACGAGGGTGCCTTTCTGTGTGGGGTTTGCATGTTCTCCCCATGTCTGTGTAGGTTTCCTCCAGGTTCTCCAGTTTCTTCCCACAGTCCAAAAACATGCCACAGGTTGATTGGTAAAATTGCCCCGAATGAGTGAGTGAGTGAGTGAGTGAATGGTTGGTTGTCTATTTATGTTGCCCTGCGATTGACTGGCGACCAGTCCAGGGTGTACCCTGCCCAATGGCAGCCAGGATAGGCTTCAGCATCCCCCGCAACCCTGAGTGCAACATAAGCGGCAGACAATGGATGGATGGATGGACGTGATACCATTGATCCGACATTTTTCATATGTTATTAAAGAAATGTGAATTCATGATTCCTCATTTTCTGATCGTGATTTGTGTGTAATTTCTCACCTGATGTCATGTGTTTTTTTTTTTATTTGCTTGTTTATTTTTTTTGTTGTGATAAATCCTCTCTAATTAATAAGAATTAATTAATTAATTTTCTGCTGCATTCATTCATTAATTTCAGGTAAGTTGTTATTTTTGAATCAAAAATGACTAATTGCTGATTTAATTTGCAAAGCAATTCAATTATTCGGAAAAGTTAAATTAAATGTTTTTTTTCTAGAGGGGTGCAGGATGTTGATGCTAAAACATGACTGTCATATTTTTATTGCAAAGAAATAAGATAATTAATTCCGGTCAAATGCTCATGTTTATAAGAAAAATCTTCCTCCTTTTTATATTTTCAAGGGGACATGTTAAATTGACTTTTTTTCCTCTTATCCTCATTTCTTAGTTAATTTTACTGATCCTACAATTGTACAAGAAGTGTCAGTTTTAATATCTGACCTTCAATGAGTCATGAGTAAGCTATGGTTACCCCCGCCCCTACCTAATTGTATTTATAGTTCCATCTCGGTCCATGAACATATAAATATACCAGCAACACAAAGCAAGCTTTGATTTTAGATTTATACAGAGTTTAAAGTTTAAAGTTCAAGCTGGGGGGAACTTGTGGGGGTCAGTGAATCTGTCTACTGTTAAAAAACTTTAGAATCTCTTGGGGAAAAGGCATGTTAAATCAAGTAAGTTAGACACACTGAAACACCTGCTGATGGGATTGTAAACGCATGTTGACAGATGAAGGTCAAATCCTTGAGGAGCAAAACAAGTCCCTGACAGTACAAGTATTGACAAAAAGGGATGAGTTCTCACTTTTTCCTGTTAACTTTTCAAACTGTTCCAGAGTTTGTGTCAACAGTTTCCAGAGCAATGCTGAGGCAATCAATAGTCCATTTGCATACATTTAGTTTAAGGAAATCAGGCAGTCAAAAATGTATTGTTAACATTAAGAAGTTTTCTCCAATTTTTATTTAACATTGATTTCTAATTTCTAATTGAATTCTAATTACTTACAAAGTTTTTGTAAGTTTTTTTTTTTTACTACTTTTCTTGCTTTTTGATCATTCCTTTTTTTTCTCAGCTTATGTCAACTTATGTCAGCTAATGTCAGTATGTCAAATGCAATCATTTCATTCAGATACTGAATTTCTTGTCAGTCCGCCTGAGTTCTCCTCAGGCTTACTCAAGGTAATTACTGCTTCCCCAGTGACTTGCGCTCTTTAGCTTGAAAATACAGGGCTTTTCGCAGCCAGAAAGCACTGAAATGGGAGCGAGCCAATCAGTGGAAATAACCGCCCATCCAATATAAAACTGATTTGGGAACTTATAAAACCATTCAGTCATTCTTCACTCACACACTAATCTATAAAAATTTTAAGATACACACAAATCAGATGACTGGCATTTCTATGTTCTCACTTTACCTGTTGGAGCCTTTCAACTCAATTTCTAGCACTGACAAGCTTTTAGAATGAAGCATTTAATTTTACTGAATTCGGCGTTAGGAAACACCTGAGACCCTTTCTCAATCCAGCTTACGTTGGAACTATCAGACGTTGAATAATCATGTAGGGTACTCAGAAATCACTGTCTTCTTGCACTTGTGTATCTGAGACCAGAACCTTAGAATTTTGAGAACACCTGACCAATTTTTAGGAGACAAGAAAAAATAAAAAAAAAGTTAGAGAGGAAATTAGCAGCTATATTGAGGGGAAGTGAGGTCACATGACACCATGGATTTTGAGGCTTATCCTGCTGAACATGAGCCAGCTTAAAGTAAAGAAGCTGGGCTGATTTTTGCCATTCATCAGGACTCTGACCTTCAGGGTGAAACCGGTACCATTTTATTCATCAGCAAGCATCGCATTGTCAAAATTTTTGGCATTAAAGGGGGGTCTTTTGGGATGGAGGATGGTCAGGCAGGTGTTTTGCTCTCTGTGCACCACCTGGTCAAATCCCATTTTGTTCTAGTTGCAATCTTCCCATCTACCTTTGGAATTCCTGCTCTGACACTCTCCCTCCTGTATTAGTGCAGGAGATTTTTGGGTGGTAAAATTACACGAGTCCAAGTTCACAGCTTTTCCGAAACACAGAGTGACACAGTTTTCTTTTCAACAAAGTTGTTTTCTATGAAGATTTAAACAAAAGATAAGACAAAAAAATACCTGGAGGCTGAATTGTGTGCAGCTGAGTGAGTAACTCCAGGAAGCCAGTGAAATGTTTAAATATTTACCAAGTTGTTTTTGTTTTTTTTAACAGGGGGCAGCCGATGTGCAAAATACAACTAGACAGAGCATGTTTTCCTAAATCTGAGCGTGAGAGCATGGCACTGATGCACTGAAAGAAACAGACATTCCAAATACTTTAATTTATGGCTCAAAACAACTTTTGTACGAAACAAGAAAAATTCACTGCTCATATGGCTCTCAGATCCTTACTTTGTGTTTGAACAGTCACACACTGTCCGGTTCATATTAGCAGGTTAATCAGTAGTGTGTTGAGGTTATTCATGTGGAGGTCATCTCTGTTGCCAAGTATGAGTAGCAGCCAACAGTGCAGCAGTTCCTTCACTAATTGATGTCAGCATTTCAACTTCCTTTCTTTGGCTTGAATTTAGTATTGGTAGAGGTTTAGAGGGTTAAGTGACAAACCAGTTAGACCACAACAATCCAAAGTGCAAAACTTGGCATCAGGGAAACAGTTTGGCATTTCAAAATAAATGTCCAAAACGTCGGCATGACTAAAGGGAGTTCTTTCTTAAGGCTGAGATAAATATGTGTATCAACAAATAGCATCTTGAACTGATGTATTTGTGGTGTTGATTAATAGATTATTGTGGTACATAGCTTTCATGCCAGAAAATCACTATCTGCTAAAAATGTCCTGGCTAGTATTCCGTATACTACTTCAAGAGTCTTTGCAATTTAGTTCAGAAAATTTGTTCAATGATTTATTATTAGAATCATGCTCAATTCCCCAGCAAAATGCAGCGGGCCGCATCTGATTGTAAAAACAAAACTGCTTGTTTAACAGAGTGCAACAGATGAAGAATTAAAAGTCAATTATTTAACAAATATGCACACAATTACCAATTACGGTAGAGATCAATCGTAATGTGACTGAAGGGTTGTGTATTTGCCGCATTATTCATCCACACCCATACATGATACAGACTGGCATCGTAAGAAAAGAGACACAAATAAACTGTTCTCATTATTCCATATTGTACTGGTAATTATCCATGATGCCTTCAGCAGCTGCTCAGTGTCTTTTCTCAAAGCAACTCTGGGGGAGCTATAAATCCCTGCACAGTCTTTTGCTGTAGGTTGACATTCTGATGTGTTGCGTGTAGAAAAAAATGCAAGTCTAAGATAATATTTACAAACTCAGCTTTTCCTCTCAGGTGTTGCTGTTTGATGTTTGAGGCTCACTGGCTCAGTTGGGTGAACCTGTTGAAGGGGCTGAGAGTACTGGAGACCATGGGTTGGGAGAGCATTGGTTCTCGCATGCAGCGCATGTTTCCCGTGCTGAAAACACACTGCAACGGCCACAGCACCACGACTACCAGCAGCACCATGAGCACAATGAAGAGCAGCATCCTCTTCCAGTATGCCAGTCGGTTCAGGATGCCAAAAGTCTGTGGTTGTATTTGGACCTGGTTGTCTGCAGCCTTATTGCCGCCGATGTCAATGCAAATGCAGAAGGCCGTGGGGCTGTCAGCAGGCACCCGACCAATACTCTTGTAGCACAGTTTCTCCCCTTCCAGCCACACCGGCTCCACCTGCTGCTGGTGGCTTGGCAATGTGTGCAGTACCTCCTCGTTCGCGGACAGACCCGGAGGTCCGTCTGGGGGTAGGGTGGTGGACTGGCGACAGAGGGGACACAGGATACACGCGCTGTTATTGTCACCGTCGTTTTGCTCTGATGGTTGTGACACCGCCATGAAGCGAGAGAGGCACTCCAGACAGAAGGTGTGATTGCACTGCAGCAGCTTGGGTGTTTTGAAGACATTGTCGTAGGTGGTGTAACAGATGGGACATTCCAGCTGGCCCGTCTGAGACAACCGCTTTTCTACCTCAGTGGCTGGATCATTGGGAGGGACCTGCATGGTCCAGAAAGGAGGAGACTGTTCCATCTTGAGGAATAGAATCCAAGGTGTTCCTCGTTGGTTGTCACTTTTGATCTCTGCTTCACTTTTTTTTTTATCTACAATAAAAACAGTGAAAAAAAGATACAAGGATAACTTTCAAATGTTTCAAATATGTCTGCCGACAAGCCACAAGACCTGAGCAACAAAAAAACTGCAAACCATTTTTTCCATTCCCGTTGAGCCATATTGAGAAGTTCTCCCCATGTTGTCTGCTCACCTAATCCATCCCAGCACTGTATTTTCCTTATCAAGCTTTGAGAGGACTTCAATCTGTAAATGAGTAATTTAATCTTTGCTCTATGAATGGATTCTGCATTTATTGAACAGGTCGGAGCAAATGCAAACAATTACACTACTGAAGTGATGTTTTCATCCGTGGGCAGATATCCATCCTCCAGGTTCTTAATGGAAAGAACTGTTTGTTTTAACTGAGTCATTGTTTTCGGAAATTCCTGAGAGTTGTGCAAAACACCACCCTGGTATAGCTACGAAATAAGACTTTATCGACAGCCCAGTTTGATAATTGTCTCTGTAAATGAGGATGTCGTGTGTCTGTTCTCACATGATCAAACACGACTGCTGGCCAGGAGGTTGCTACACAAACAAGCTGGCCCAAAAATGCTCACCAAACATTGGACATTACTTTGCTAAATTGTCACTTGAATATACAACGTGCTTTATCATGCTCATGCTTATTCGTCACACTTATGCTTATTTTTGTATATTTTCCGTTTATATTGTACCCCTGTCCATTGTCACTGCTATCATGTTTTGGTGCTAATGGCCATCTACTGGGCCTCAGGAAACAAGTTTTGTTCCATTCCCATCAGAATGGAATGGCAAAAGAAAAATAAAAGTCATTGAATACTTGCAATGACTGTTTGGCATGCAACCCCCATAATCCCTAAAAAAGAACAGTCCGTCACTAACAGCATGGAGTGCTTAAAAATCAGCATATTCTCAGTAAAGAACTAACTGGAACAAAGGCTTAAAAATATGTGAAACCTCTACAAAAATGTAGTAAAATATTTTATTTTATTGAGCATTTCTATTTTGTTATCATTTCTTTATATTTTTCAATTCAGTTTACCGCTGTAGATGTTTGCATGTTTGGAGCAGATCCAAGCTTTGTTGGTTTAAATATTTGTGAAAGTATCATTATGACATCAAAAAGGCTTAAAAAGCCTCTAGAAATTCTAAACACTCCAAATGTTGGAGGCCTGTAGCCTACTGGCATGGTATTAAATGTTAAAAATAGTCAGGGAAGTTAAACATTATGGGGCAGTTTACATGTGCTTGTAAATTCAGATTTTTCCCTCATCAAACAACCTGACATCAAATGCTCATATTATTTGGAATTAGAGGAGGTGTGTTCGGGGTGGAGGATGGTCAAAAATGTGTTCTGCTCTGGGTTTCATCAGTACAAAGTCCCTGTCTATCTTCTCATCTACCCTTGAAATTCTTGTTCAGAAACACACTCCCCTTATTCTCTACTGTATTCAATTTTGGGTGTTGAGAGAACCTTTCTTTTTTCCTTTTTTTTAAGAAAATTATACCTGTCTCATCAGTTTAGAGTCCTTCTTAACCACTGATGGAGCTTTAGTTTCCTTGTTATAACAATTCTGATTATCTACGGGGTGTGTTATTTGCTGAAAGTCTTCTTTCCACCAATTAGAAGCACTAACGCTAATGCAGAGCCTCCAGGTATCATTAAACTCCCCTTATTATTCTATTTACTCTCTCCCAGAAAATTCTTCCAGGCTGTGTGCAACAACGTGAAGAATTAAAAAATTCAAGTCACAAGTTTTAATATTTAGCCATTCACCTTGAGGTTTCACATAAGGCATCTGTGATGCATTTTTAATAGTTGATAGGCAGATGAAAAAGAATAATTACAATCAACAAAAATGAATTTAGTTTACAAAGGAGAAACATTTCAAACTCAGTAGCATTGACCAATTCTCTCATCTGTGACCCAGAGTTTTCTGATAACATTCTGATAATACGCTGCCCCCCCATATATTAGTAGTGCGCATATTAGTTTATGCAGTGTTTCAGAATTTTTAAATATTGCACCTTTATGACTGTACTATGGAGGAGGTTGATTCGCTGTGGCGACCCCTTAAAGGGAAAAGCCGAAAGGAAAAGAAGAAGACGAAGAATGACTGTACTATTTTTCATGCTCTCAAGTTGCAAATGAGCGAGGAATGATTCAATTCTGAGGGATACCACACAGTGTCACAGTGTCAAAGCAGTACTGTTGGGAGCCTCAAGCTGTACTCTGATATACTCTTTATTCCATAAGGGCATGGTTAATTGTCCATGTTAAGACCCCGAAACTACAACAAAAGACTAATGACGCCCCCCCAGAAGTGGTTAGAAAAATGCAAATATTGTGTCCAAATCTAATTTGGCCTGTCTGTTGATACACCAAAGTAAGATCTTCCTAAAAAATACCATGCATTTTGTCATTATGTCTTAATTTTTTTCTATTTCTGTTGTGTTTCTGTCCTATATCAAGATCATCGCTTTCATTTCACTTGAAGGGTTTCCAGACCTGCGTCATGGACACTTCACATTAAAGGACTTTAAACTGTACATTTACATTAAGCAGACTTGCATCTATTGTATCTTGTAACAATAGCTTTTTTTCTTTTTTTTCTGTTATTGGTAAAATGAAATTTAATTCTGAAAATGGGGGAAAAGACTTTACATGTCTTTTGTTGAGGAGGAGATCCCTTGTACAAACAGCATCAGGTTTCTAATCGACTCCTAGTCTCCAAACTAAAGGTAGGTAAGCTTTAAAATTAATAAGTGCAAATACCACCCACACCCACACAGTTTGAAGGTTGTTCTGTTAAAGACAGAAAAATCCACATCATTGCTATTTGAAATCAATAGGGGCCAAAGAGTGTGATACTTTATAGCAGAGTTAAATATTTACTCCAGAAAAGTCTGGCATCCAAAAATACCTCCAACTGCTGTCTTTGGACAGCTGGTGATACTGTACTGTTGCTCGTGGTCTGCATGTGTTTTTCTCACCTGTCCCACTGACCCATTTGTGCCTGCGATTTCATTTCTACACAAGTTAATTCCTCTGGCTGCATTGTGCCCCGAATTTTGCCTCTCCTTTGTCTCAGGCGTGGTGTTGAGTATTAATTTGACACCATCCACAATGTTGCCCCAACAGTTCCCAGTTAAAAAAGAAAATGGAAGGAAACTTGATCTGCTTTCCATCAAGGGGGGACCGGGGGGGCAGTTTAACGTAACTGAGGTGGCAGAGTTGAGCATACACAGATAGCACATGTGTAAACACAACAGTAAAAGCACGAACCTGGTTAGAAGCTTCTGGCTCAAGGCTGCAGAAAATGATTATTTTGCTTCTCTTAGTCGCCCTGTTATGTGGTGGGATTGGCCTGCACTTACTTACTAAATGTAATGTATGAAAGACAAATCACATTAACAAATCAAAGTGGGAATGAGGTTTCAGGTGAGTCTCTCAAGCTAGAAAAAAAAGTAATGTCATATCCCTGTTTAGCTTAAAGTCATATAGCTGCTGTAAACATTATTCAAACCTTGCGTTGTCCAGTCAGTGAGCCAGATGAATTTGAGATAGAAATATTAAGGCACCTTTCAAGGTTCATTTTACCTGTTAACTGAAAAAGCAGTCAGACGATCCTCTTGTCTCTCTCTCTCCGGGTTGGCAGCGGCTGACTGGCCTCAAACTTGAAAAAGCATTCTCCCGAAGTCAGAGCCACCAGGATATTGAGAAGAGCTGTAAATACTGGCCAGGTTTTAGTCCCCTCTGCTCCTGCTGTGGGAGCCAGAGTAACAGGTAATGTGGGTGTGTGCTCAGTTGCTGTCCTCACTCCACGTCCGTTGGCCAGAATCACCTTGCCTGCTTTGTAAACTCCCTTTTTAGCACTTTATGCAAATTGACTCAAACAGTGACTTGGCCTTGAGATGGTGGAGAGGCGTGCAGAGGGAAGGGGGAAGAGACTTCACGGAAGGTAATACACATTCTTGCTCTCTCACCATCCCACCCTGTCTAACTGATTGTTGATATCAGTCTCACTTTTCTCCTCTCAACTCACACAGAATACAAATAATAGGAGCACAGAGTGTCCCCTTTAAAATACTCTATCTTTGCACCTCATTTGTACAGACTTTACTTTTAAGTTTATCTGAAGCAATAGCCATCTCAAAACTGCCATTTGACAAAATTGTTATTCATTTTTTAAAGATGGATTTGCCAAATACAATAATACCAAGTACAATATTAGGAAGAAGAATGCATTGACAATAAAACGAGATGGCATAAAATAAACTTGAGCACCAAAATATAATTCAGACACTGCTTTGATATAAACTCAAACTGTTGGAAAAAAGAAAAAAATAACTAAAATCCCAATTCCTGAATAAATAGATCTTAAAATTGCACCAGAAAAAAAGAGTTCATGAAAAGGAGTGTGTGATGATTTTTCTGACCTTCTTTGGTGTAGATTCAAAAGTTCAGGACTCTTGTAAAACAGACACTATGTAATGTGATTTCAGTAACGTGTTGCACTCAACACTGCGACCGCCTCATCTCATTATTTAAATAGTTTCTGTAACACTTCATAAATATCCCCACATTTAAAAAAGAATAGTATAATAGTGCTTGTTTGCAAATGCATTAAAAGGGTCTGCTTGAGGAAGAAATAACAAATTTTACATTGAATTCAAATGAGCCGCAATGAACTGAATACAGTTGTAGCATAAGCCAGCATATTTAAATACCACAATCCATTCAGGCCATGAGAAGGAAAAAGGTGGAACCACAGGACAATGCTCTGACCACTGCTGCTTTATGTGCCACCTTATAGCAGGGGCGATTATCATAAATAATGAGGCTGTGAAAGTACAGAATATTTCTTTGCATCATTTATGTCCTCACTGTAATATCATATTGATTTTTAATGTCTGATACTTCATGTACTGTCTAGGTCTAACCACAGAGCAGCTTGTTTTTGACATTGTAACTTTTCCCCCACTTGACTGTTTTTAAAAATTGCAGGAAAATGCCATGAGCATAATCAACACCCTACTCACCTTTGGAAATGGAATTAAAAACAGGAAGACATTCTTAGAAACAATTAAAAAAAACCTAAACAAGAAAACACCTTCACGATAAGCAAAGACTCAGTGACAGTGACTTACATCTAAAAGATTGGGAAAGGATCACAAAATAAGGAGGTAACATCATGTTTACTTAAAATTCATTTTCTTAATCAACATCAGTGTCAGATATCTTTCACAAATATTTATATCAAACTGTCATTTGTATCAGTATCAGTGCATCAGTATATTCCATTTAGGCAGTACTAGATATTTACATCAAAAAGTAGCTTGTGAACATTTTAAGTCTTGCTTTTCCCACTTTAACCTTCTCCTATGTATTTATTGTTATTTTGAAAATGGGGACAATGAAAAAAAACCTGAACAATACTAATATTAACGAAGAAATCAAAATAAAATAATGACCACCACTGGTTAAATAATTAATTCAGGAAAATTAGTGTTCCTCCTCCAGGAAGTGGCTCCTTCTCAGCAAGGATGACTTGCAGGATGTGTGTTTGCTGCTTTATATGATTACTGGATTTGTTTTACGGTAATGACTAATGGCTCTGGACCATTAACATGCCAGTGCGATAACAACAAGCTAACTTACCTGGTTATTTAGTAACCCAATCACAAATACTGCTATATATCAGCAGAGTGTGAGCTCTTAGAGGAAAATCCAACCATGTTTTATTTCTCTTCCTGAAAACCTAGAACTTGGCTTGTTCTCGACAATCATGGCAAAGATTCAGGAGAGGGCGGAGAGAGTGGGTGTGTAAAGATCGGGGGTTTGTTTCACGTGAGCTAAGGGTGGTTGTGTGCACACAGTGGGCCATAAATTGACGCTATGTTGACTGTCCCTACTCGATCTGATATTTCTTCAAACACCAGAGAGCAAAGATGATATTTTCATGCTGGAGAGCAGACCTGGGGCAATTTAAGGCCCCGGGGCCACATGTGAGCATCCCTGTCCGGCCCGCATGAGGTCAATCAGCCAATGAGTTCCTTGTGTGTTATACTTGGTTTCGGCCCTCCAACACCGCTCAGGTTTTTTTTATGGCCCCATGTAAAAATTAATTGCTCCCTGCTGTACAGCCATGTAGTCCAAAACATGTTGTGGTAAACGGATGAAGGGGGAGACACCTCGGACATTTCTGACAGCTCAGCCACAACCCCAAGGAGCAGATGACTTTTACCAGAACTGTCCAATACCACAATTGTAGTCTTTGGAAGATCATCCTATCATGACTGATGCAAATACATTTACATCCCTTGGATTTTGATTATGCTGATCATAAATGAATGCTCATAAATAACAACGGAGTACGTTCTAACCACTGAGACATTTAAAACCCCTACAGTGTTGACTTTTTCTACATATGTTGTCAGGTCAGTTATCTTAACAAGAGCTAAACAGTTTGATTTTCATAAACATAATTGTGAATTTTCCTTGTCAAAGATTGAAGAGTTTCTTTGCTCTCTGAGATATCCTACAGCACTTAAGAGAAAAAATAATATTTTTGACGCTATATTTGGGCATGTCTTTGTCTTTGGCTTATATTTTTTGATTGAGGAAGGAAAGGTCCTAGCTTGATTCTAATCACTTAGGGTTGAGATAAGGTTTTGTGGGTCTCTGACCACTGTGTCAGCAAACCAACGTGAATCACCAGGAGACACCAAACCTGCAGAGTGGTTATAGTGACAGGACAAACAGACAATTTTTGCGTTTTTGGAGCATGTTGGGATGTTCCATATTCGGCACTAATCCTATATTCTTGCAAAATTTCAATTTCTAGCATGAAAAGCTTATATTACACTGATCTAGCTATGAGGGCTATTTTCAACCGAGAGCCTTTTTACGTCTTCAAGCAGCTGATCCTCAACAAATGTTTAAAAATGCCTTCGATATACATGTTAGGATAGATTTTCATTTTAGAAATTCCATGCAAACAATGGCTATGATTCCTAGTAATATACATCTAATGAACATGTATTAAAGCTGTAGAGAGTATAAGTGAGAGCGTGGTGTTTGATGTTTGCTGACGGATCAAATGAACACCACCCAGGCTAAAAATGTTGCCCCTCTCTATCAAGTGCATTTTACTGAAACAACCCCTATTTGTGTTAGTGTGTTGGCAGTAGTGTTATCTGCCATGCTGATGACATCAGAGGGGGGTGAGATTGCAGCAACATTGGCAGTTATTAGAATTAGGACCGGAAGTTACCGGGGACATGTGGGTCTGCTTTATGGGGCACTGTTTAATCAATCAAGATACATTTGATAAGAGAAAAAGTCACTTCCAGTAGACTACAGCATACTTTGTCAACACTGGAAATAAAAAAAAAGCAAACAAATTGGCAAAATCCACAGTTTGAATTAAACTCCTGCATACGTTGACAAGTGTAAGAGCAATGAGCGCTCAGGGAGAGAGGTGCCAATGAGACATCATGGATGCCCACTACAGAGGGATCTCAGCACAGAGGAAGAGTATAAAGGTGAAGATTCCCACCCACAAAGCTCAGGGGGACACTGCATGGTTTGATGTTTTGTGGAATGTGATGGTATACGGTCCTAACAGTGACAAGATATCGACCCAATTATCCTTAATTCTGATTCTCTGAAAGATACTGTTTAATTAAAGGACTCAATCTATGGACTCGTTTAGAAATAGTAATTAAATTATTTAACAAACTAGAACTGTTCAAAAACGCATTTAGAAATAATATTACCAAAAAAGATCAAACTGAATTAAGAACACCAGTGTACTTATAAACTGCCTTTTTCATTTTTTTCTTCTCTCAACTTCTAAAAGGGGTGAACAAAAACTGTTCATGTTAGAGTAATCAAAATAAGCTAAAGCTTCAGCCTACACCTTTTCAGACAAGGTGCATTTGTTTCTGGATTTTTTAGTATTACATCAAAAATTTTCGAACTCTCTCAATGGATAAATAAAACCCACGGTTCGTATGTACATTTAGGTTGATTTAACAGAGCTGAGGGCTATTTATGCTAATACAAAGCATAAAATGCTAATACAAAAGAGATACTGATACCGCTCTGATCGCACACTCTAATGAGTCCTCAAAACCTCCAGCAATGGCTCGGGACAGAGCAATGCTGTGATCTCTGTTGAACTATCGATGCCTCACTCCAGCATGGGCTGTTGGGCTGCAAAACAGCACTGACACAGTCTCAGCTCAGATGGAGGCACAACCAAGTGCTCAGCTGGCAGAGGTAATGGAGAGAAGCCAGCAGGAGGCAAAAGACAAGAGTCCATCTGAGAGCTGACGGAGGATCCACTTCCATGGGCGGGGGGACCCGCGATACATACCAGCAAGAGACCACCTGCCAAGCTATTAACACCAAGGGCGGAAAGGAAGATGGAAGTGGACCTGGGTAGGCAGCTTCAGTTTCTAGAGGAGATATGTAGCACCACTGTAAGACCAGACATGGTGTGTGCTCTGCAGCTGTGAAGTCAGCAACACTGATTGAGCTGATGGTGACATGGGAGGAGGGACCGGAAGCTGCCCATGTGACAAAGAAGGCGAAGTGTGCAGATCCTGGTCACAGGGTGCAGAGAAAGCGGATGGAACGGATGGCTGTACCAGGTGGAAGATGGAGCGAGAGGCGTTTTGGGCAGGTCAACATCACGCCTGCACAAGGATCTGGGCCTACATGGAGCCACACTTAGTAGATCCACCAAAGGACTGTCTAAGGGGCGAAACATCTAGGAGTGGTGGTCCCCAGCTGAAGACCCTGCAGCAAAAGCTGGTGGTATGCAGTCAGGTTTAGGCCTGTCTCAGGGAAGAGGATGCCCCTGCCATGCACAGTCCACCACAGGCACCGTAGAAGGTGAGCCAGTTCTAAGGCCCAGCAGGAAAGACCACCTCCCTGTAATGAATAATGAGAGATTGAAACTGTAATAAATCACCGTGATATTAGATTGAACAAATTCATTGACCCAGAAATTCAATCATTTGATGGAAATTTGGACATCACTACCGTTCAGTATTGGTCAGGTGACGGTCAAGAAAAAAACATCAAAACAAAGCCGGTAAACACGAGTATGTAGGGTTTAAGAGTATATGAGCCCGTTTTACAATTCTCAGTAAACATTTCAGGTCATTGATTTATTTTTATGGCCCACAAGTGAGAAAAGTCACGTTTCTCCTCCAATAGCTGTAGGATTGCTTGGTGTTTTGTTGACAAGATATGTAGCAAAGGAAGCAGAGGGGGGAATGTCCTCATATGGCTCATAATTCCCCTTATCAAAGTCTCATTATCATAATCATTTAAAAATTAACAAAGCTTTGCAAATGGGATGTGCATGACTTCCTCAAAAACATTTCTCAGCTTTCCAAAAGGTTATCAGTGTTTTTATGGAAAATGGTTTCCATGACTAAGATCTTATATTTGTACCATTGTTCAAACAATATATCTGTCTGCGTTGAGATTATTAATTTCCCTGACCTTCCCTGTCAACATGCAGCTTTTATGATTATATATACTCCAGCCTCTTTTATACATGATTGCATGCAGACAGGAATGATGACGCGCTGTAAAAAAAAAACACCTGTTGTTCCACAGTCTCTGTCTGACACACACACACACACACACACACACACTTCTCCTCTGCTTCTTTCTCCGCCAGTCTGATAAAGATTCAGCACCATGTTTTATGATCAGTAATTTATATTTTTTCCCCTGCGTATCCCAGAGATGATGAAGACAGCTAAATAAAACCTGCACTGGAAGAGAGAGAAGTTTTTTTGGTAAATAGGTGGTGATAAACTTTGCTGCAGAATGACCAGCTGACAGGCCTGCAATTCTGTCTAGTCACTTTTCATTCATTTCTCTCCTAAATCACAATGATCGGACTGTAATGCAAACTGAAAGTGACTCAAAAAGGGGCTTCCACACAGGATTGTAATTTTTAATAACTGCGCAACTTAATAAGTGCTCAACTTCAGAAGTTTGTAGAACTGGGTAAGATGTTAAAGAAAACCCACAGTGAGTAGCTCCCTGATATTGTGGGGTTGTGTTTGTGTGGTTGTGTTTGTGAGGTTGTGGGCACTTTTCCCATCTACTCTGTCCTTCAGGCACTGTTGACAATGTGATTCATTATTAATGTTGATCACATGTCTCACTGATTTATTGACATAGTGCCTCACCGTTAACAACTCTTAGTGTAATAAACAGCTATAATCACATCATACTCTTCTATTGCAAACTGTGTAGTGAATCATATATGATATTGTTGCTTGATAAGCAAACACACATTTGTATAAAGTTCTTCAGTGATGTACTGATTTAGAGGGAAATGTTTGATATATTATTGCATATTTCCTTATGTGTGATAGAAACATACATCGTCCTGTACGCTGCAAGGCCTTACATTTAATATATATATATATATATATACATATATATGCAGGAAAAAAAATGTTATACGTTCCAGGTTTTTTATGCACTGGTAAAACATCCTCTCCTTATCTTTAAATCGGCGGTGAGCTGTGAGACTATTGGATTAAAAACAGCTGATTCCATACAACATCAAACAGTAATCTGACCATCATGTATAGAATTAGAATTATAGAATTAAACACCCTTTTAGTTCTCTCTCTCTCGCTCTCTCTCTCACACACACACAC
Organism: Fistularia tabacaria; assembly: GCA_901007705.1. Lineage (NCBI taxonomy): Eukaryota > Metazoa > Chordata > Actinopteri > Syngnathiformes > Fistulariidae > Fistularia > Fistularia tabacaria. The sequence goes on from CAAKHD010010640.1 coordinate 89,758, forward strand.
ACACACACACACACACACACACACACACACACACAGAAACCGTCACTCTATTGGAACATTTAATGTACAGCGGCTCAGGTTTCGGCTTC